>JAUMGZ010209920.1:0-12024 GCA_032359645.1 Pododesmus macrochisma | reverse complement strand
AAAAAAGATGCATTAAAACCTGATGATAAAGAATGCAATAAGAAATTCGTGATATAATATTCATAATATCTCGGTCATCAAAATACTCATGCACTGAATTTCAATTTAAGTGTGAATCGGGCATAACATCGTTTGCAAAAACTGAAAATGTACGTGAAACTCAAATGCGTGATGTCACATAATTCATTACCGTCCATTTTTTAATGTTTATAACTAGGATACTCGCCAAGCCTCATGTGTCATTCACAAACTATAATATCACTCAAGTGTCTTATTGTCGATAAAACATAATTACTCGTTCGATCCCCTCTACCAGTCTGCGTTAGCGAGAGGATTCATTTTTGTTTAAAACAGATTCCTTTAATTTCTTGATCCTTGAGAAATAAATAATGGGCAATGATTAATACATTGTATTCATATGCAAAAATTAACACATTTAAGGATTGAATCATGTTGAAGTTTATACCCCCATAAACCAGACACGTTGATGTTTATACCCCAATAATCCAGACACATTGAGGTGTATACCCCCATAAACCTCTACATAACATGATTCAATCCTTATATTTACATCAAGCGTAGTTTTGATAATATTTTTTCTTTTTTTCTGCTTATTTTTGAGCTATGAGACTTGTGCAAGTCTATTTTGCAGAAGCGTGTGACCTCATCACTCGCTCTTTGTAGACTCAAATTACGTTTTCGATTTCTACTTGAAAAAAATTCTTGTAAAAACGATGAACGAATATGAATGGAGGAAAAAATTTCATGGCCATGAATTTTGGTTTTTGAATAATTGCACAAGTCCTAAACCGCCCATCGTATAATAGTGCTGGGATGTACATAGATTAATATGCTTTATTTAAGATTGATCAACAATTTAAAGAAAATAATATTTATATTTACATTTACCTTAAAGTTGTGTATAGGCAGCTCAAAATTCCACTGGAGAAAGTTTCTTAATTGTACGTGTTAAGTGTTTTATCGGGCACCTGCTTTACGTCCTTTAACCGATAACGGGGTCAACTCTGTCATCTGTCAACTTATCTCGCCGGTCCAAAGTATTAAATACTTATTTGATATACACATTTATAAAGAACGTAGTCTTAAAAACGTTCATATTCTATAATTTTCCTTAACCATTTTCCCCTATTATGATACACACTGGGCGGTCTTATAATAAACAATAATTTCTGATTTACTTGTCGTTATCGTACGTAGGGACAGTGTTATACATATTTCTCTCACTAAGTACAGGAAATGACTACACGTGGACCTCTTATCGTAATCCACTGGTGACATTATTTTAAACAATTATTTAACCTTTGCTATGCTTCCTGTAAAAAAACAGAAAAATGTTAATTTGAACAAAAACTACGTCTATACTACACTTTCTTTGGTAACACAACTGTATACTGTGCTGTTGCCTGCTGGGGTGGGGGTTTCAGGACCAGAAATCTTAAAAACAACTAAAAACAACCACAACTTTGGTAATCAGTTGTAATCAGTCTCTAATTCCGGAAGGGTGTGATCTGGGTCGAGCTGTTGCCATAGCTGCGAGCGTATCACGAAGTAAACAAAGCGCAGGGTTTAAGGCCAAATAAAGCAAATAATGGGTGTCCGCTTTCCCTAACTACCCTAGATTTTTGGGCCTATCCAGAAGTTTTTATTCGTATTTGATGACATGCATCGTTACATTTATATATCCGGCTCAGTACAGTCATGGTAAAACTATTTTCCAATATATAAGAATTCTGAGAGTATTACTTTATAGTAATATATATATATATATATATATAGTATAAAGTATTGGTAAATAGAGATATGGCAGCAAAAAGCAGGACTTACACATTACCAAATAATCAGGCATAGGACAGGACAAGGTGTGATTAGTGCTGTCACTGTCAAGAATTTCAAAAGATATTCACAGTATCGAATGGACAAAATTGTAAGGCAAACGCAGTTAGTTAATCTTTTTTATTCTAGTCTTTTCTGTATTTCCACTGGGAGACATTAGTGGGTTATCTTCCCAAAAAGCTGAATCCAGGTGACACTGCGCTCACATTGGTCCCTGTCATAGACTTGCAACAGGACTGTTTAATGTAGATGCATAGCATTGTCTCGAGTATTCTGTTAGAAAACAATGAATTAGTATAGTGTTCTTGTTGCTTATCTTTAACTCATGTTTAGGTCATATCGAGGCGGTGCCTGATTGTGACGGTGCGCACTTATGGCGACTTTATAGTGCTGTCACACTGAAATATCACACCGCAGACACATTGACATGATACTTTACTCGGTCACATTATCCTGACATGGAGTTTACCAGCCTTCCTCCTTCCCAGTAATGCTGAGCGCTTAGCAGGGAGCGAGAAGATTGCCAAATCTCAACGTCTTATGTTTTGACGCGACCGACCGGGATTCTAACTCACACCTGGGATTCTAACCCACACCTGGGATTCTAACCAATACCTGGGATTCTATCCCACACCTGGGATTCTAACCAATACCTGGGGTTCTAGCACCAGTCTATGAAATATTATACGTCGAGATGTATGTCTTATATAAATAGTATGTAGTTTTTCCGCCAATTTACAACATCAGGTTTAAGAAGAAAATGTACACATTTTGTTTTCATGATGTTACTGGCAATATGTAATAAAATGTTCTAAACTATTGAAATTATTAAAATTGTTCGTCAATGAATCCTCTATTATTTTTTGTTTGTATTAAGGGCTTATTGTCCGATCAGCAGCTAAGGTCATTTACGGACATGCTAGTTTTACTGGTGGAGGAAACCGGAGTACCCGGAGTAAACCACCGACCTACGGCAAGTCACTGGCAACTTTCTCACACTAGCACGCCCCGGACGGGGATCAAACTAGGAGGTGAAAGAATCCTCTATTAACTCTATACTCCATAGCAACGTCGACGACAACGACAGCAACGAAGATGAGTTTAATATATAAAAGATCTTTGGCATGGACATTTTTATTATACATTATCTTACATTGTATAAAATACAAGATCACAAATCAAATAATTATAGATTGAAATGATGTAAAAGTGTGAAGAGAGAAAGTATCTATGGCTATGTGTTTAATAGTTTACGTATATATATATATATATATTTACTATTAATAATACGGAAGTGATGCAACATTAAAGCACGATTATATATTAACCGGAAGTCGGAAGAACACTGGTATAGGATTTCCGGTTGTTCCACCCTTTCTCAAACTACATATAGTTAACGTTAAAATATGCATACATGAAATGGCGTTTGGCAATATCAACTGATATGTCGTTGATTCCGGTCTATAAGTTAAGGGAAAACGTGACAATTTTTGCCGGGACGACTGGAAATCCGTTATTTTCAAGATATAGAAAATTGCATATACACGTATCAAATTAGATTGGGAAATTCATGCCGTTAAGCCATAGTTTATCTTTTAATACTTAATACATATGTGTTTGAACGGTATGTATTAGCAATGATACTTTGTTTTAGAACATTGATAAATGAGAAAGATGTCGTATTTAGGGACTAAACCGTTATTAAGCATTAAAGCAAAGATGTATCTCATAAAAGATGTATGAAATGGACGACGTTAAAAATGGCATACACGTAAATACGGGAATGTTTAACGACGAAAACAAAAACATAATGGAAACAAACTCCGAACATATCGGCTATTTACAAATGGTCTTTCAGTTAAAGATCATGTAAATTTGGTAAATTCAAGAGATCTCACTGAAATATCACGCTTGATACTTAACTCGGTCACATTCTCCTGACACCGAGCCAGTCTGTCGGCCGGGATCGAACCCCTGTCATTCTACCACTCAGCTACCGCGCCGGTCGATGACACGAATAACCATCCATATTATTATCAACTGATACCACTCGTACACATTTCTACAGTTCAAGTACAAATGTGATCCCGAACACACTACACCTTGCGCAAACACGTGGTATCAATCTGTGTACATGTAACGAACATATTATTATTGAATCAAACAAAAAGTTTACATATGGTTATAAAGTGCACACTCACTTGCTATTGAAACGGGGATATACAATAAACCCAAGATGTTACCTTTAGAAAGATTCTGCACATATTGCAAAGACAAAGTAGAGGACGGCGTTCATTTTCTTTTATATTGTCCCCTGTATAAAAACCTTCGAGGGAAGTTTGGTATTTTTAAGAATTTGTTATATGATGATGATATTAAATCAGCTATGTATTTACTTAACCCAGATAACTTGATGAATGTCAAACAGATCTGTACTTATTTGAACCAATCTCTCGATGCTCGGAACAAAACATAAGGTCGGCTGGTCTACAATTAATATAAAAAACGCACAGAGTTACATTGATAAAACAATATGTAGATAATTTGTCACCTGATAAGTATTGTTTACATTATATATCTTATATGTTTTATGTTGTACACTTGGATCAGGCATCATATTGATTGTGCTTTATCAAATAAAATATTTGAATTTGAATTTGAATTTGGTATATGTTTCTGGACTTCTATGTTGTTTTCCTCCAATTCTCAACAACATTTACAGCAACAACTACGACAAAAACTCACAATATAAAATTAATACAACTGTATTTGAATTGGACTATGACTTGATTTTATTACTTTTACAATAACAAAACTTCTCTTCTCTATAACCTACACTACACCTTCGTTCTTGGCCATAAGAGTTTATTCTACTGATATCACTCCCAAGACTATTGGTTTCACTTCTATGGTACACGTGCACCGTTCCCTCGAACATACCCCCTCCTGGATGTAACGTTATTGTTATTTGATAAGATGTTGACATTTTTTGCAATTCATCGTTGGTTGGACGAATTTTGTATGAAGATGGAATGTCGGCTATTTCAAGTTTTTCACACAAATGAGAAACATTTGAAAGTTTCTCGTTAATTTTTAACAAAAGATACTCTGCTGCTTTTTTGACAGATTTTTGTGACGGACTTATCTCATCTAAATTGGCGCATGCGCACCAATGTGGATCTATTGAAGCATCCTTACAGCTTCTGTTTTCTGGTATGGTTCTAAATAAACTTTTACTTCGTTTATTTGATGAAAATATTGGAGGTTTGTTACCTTTGAAGTTCAAAATGTCCAAAAATGTTTTGTAAATATCAAAAGGAGTGGTCAACATATGTGAATTCTGTCTCAAGTTTTTGTTCACAAAAGGATATTTCCGCTTAAACCATTCAGGTAAAACCACAAACATCATTGGTAAACGTTCCTCCATTTTACCTATAAATGTTTTCCGAATGGGACCAAAGCGTATGCCATGATCACTCATAAAGAATAAAATTGTGTTATTAAGTAATCCGTTTTCAAAAGTTTTATTTAAAAAGTCATAATACAAATCATCTGCAGCAGCAGTTAACTCCAAAATGTCATGTGTCAGCCTTGTTATGAAACTGAAACCAAAATATGGCTTCGACTTGAATTTCAACATAAAATCGAATGCATAATCCAAAACGAGGCTAGTTTGAGATTGATCCACGATGCAATTCCGGTCATTATACCACATTTTTTTATATTGAGACATCGCTAGATGGTAGTGTCGATTATAATAATCTGTTGGAGTAACATGAAAACCGGGTTTCAAATAATCGAATATTGCTCCATAAGGCTCGTCTTCTAAAAACAGTGTACGATATCCCCTGTCCGAATAGTTTTTCCATATAAAAGGAAATCTGTCAAACACGACAGGACGTTTTTCGTCCCATGGTAGTTCACTAACATATTTTCCGGTTAACATTGGGACAATATTGGGGAATGTATTGTCTCCAACTTTAGTATAACCATACAGTTCGGTACCATTTAGTTTATCTATGATGAATTGTCTTGTCCTTTTCAAGAATCTAACTGAATTCAGTCGACTGATCGAGTCTAACCCTATTACCTTGACACTTAATCGGTCCGTAATAGTTGGGTATCTTTTTTGACTTGCTCTATATTTTGTACTACAATTTTGTTCGATCTGGTTCTTCACGATCACTGATGAATGAAAGTTTTGATAAATAATTTTATCGCTGCTGTTAAAACACTTTAAATGGATAAAGTCGTTTCTGATTTTTGTAGAGTTTGTAAAACTCGTGTGTGAGTCTAAATATGTCCACGAGTTTTTGTGAGTCGCCTTACTGACAGGTCGAGCTATTGGCCACACTCGACAGTAGCTAACTGAATCTGGTTCAATAAACTCATTGAGTGATGCATGATCGACAAAAATTGTGTCATTTTGGACATAACTAAAAGATTTCTGATGGTCGCAGTTGACATACAGAGGAGCATTGACAAGGTATCGTACAGACGCATCCAGAGCATCCATGTTGGGTATTTTACAAGCAGACGTGTCAACAAGATATCCCCCGGAGTCAAAACTGCTTCCATTTTTTATCGATGCTGATAACAGAACTTTCTTTGCTGTAATTTCTCCTGACGAAGCATGTGTAAGAATGTGCTTTTGTTGAAGAACACCAGTGTGTACAGTCAGTATAAGCGTTAATATGCACGTTGCTATGGATGCAATAAAAAGAACTCTTCTGGTGGAACTGAACCCCATTTCTTTCAGCAACCGCATCTTACACTACAATACAACCTGAAAAAGGCAAAATAGGAAAATCAAAACATCGAACGATTCGATATGATTTCACAAAATTCATTACTAGAAATATTTTTCAAAATATTTTGTTTCTTAAAAGTATTGTGGATCCTGGTTTTAGTTTTATGAAACACTTGAAAAGATTCTCTAAATAATACATATAAATGTGCACCACCTTTTGATTGACAGCCTCTTTGAATAATTTGAAGAACTGTGTACCGCCTCGTGTAAATATTGACAGACTTAATAACTTTTTGTTTAATCTCAACAATCGCGGAAAGAATCAAAGCGAACGTTAATCGAGATAACTAATGCCAGAGACCAGACATAAGCTAATGCAGAGTCATTTTGTCAACTGCCAAATTATTTTCAAATGACTTTGAAACATTTAGGTTAAAAATATAGGCACGTATCCCGTTGTAGTTTTCAATCAATGGCATATTAACTCAGCTGTTTTAATTTACATGCTTGCTTGTGAGATTGCCTGAGAAAAACAGATTTACTTTCTCTTAGTTACAGACTGAGGCACATGCACTCGTCGCAACTCGGCCGATTCCGTAAATCTAACCTCGGTTGTGTCAAGTGAGCGGCCATGTCTATAGACTGGTTACTTTCCCTGATACGCTTTGCAATGTGTATGACACAACTAGAAATCAGTTTACCCTTTCAAAATGTTTACGCTCACAAAAGTTTGGATAGTATTTATAACGTAGCTTTTGATATGATGCATACACAGAAATGCTTTGAATTATTGTCTGACGATGTAAATATTGCACTAGTTTTTATATACGTTGCGAGAGGGTCTGTTTCCGGCGGAGAATTGTTGAGTGTACGTGCATATCACTTTACCTATTACATCCGAAGCATGCTGTGAGGTACGGAATCGGCCGAGGTTTGCCGAATGAGGAATAGACTAGTCTCAGGCTCGGCTACATCCGTTAGCTAACAGCCGACACAAGCGTACATGCAGTGCCTTAAATACGTAGAAATATACACACCACCTCACATAATAATTTGCAAACTCTCTAACATTTCTAATTACACAAGGAAATATGTACCGACTCGCATAATGAATGATTAACTCTTTCATAATGCTTTGTCATGTGTATACGGGCTAGTGTAATGATTGTCAAACTCCCTAAACAATACTCGATTTTGTTTACTAGCTCACAATAATTGTGTCGTAAGACAAGTTTGATGAACTTCATATAAAACTTGTCTTAAAACACGTTGAGCTTTATACCCCAATAAACCTCTACATAACATGATTTAGTATTTATATTTACATTAAGCGTAGTTTTGATAATTTATTTCTTTTTTATGCTTTTTAAAAAAAAAAAATGAGACATGTGCAAGTCTATTTTGCAGTTGTGTGACCTCATCACTCACTCTATCATCTCGATGCGATAAGTTGCTGTTTTGTATTGTTTTATCCTTTGTAACCACTTAAGAAAAATATCATATAAATACATATTTGTTTTAATGAGAAACGATAATATCTTACATAAAATTAAGAAAATGATAAATAACGCAAAAAGTCCCGCATATTCATACGCCAACTGAAACGTTTATTGAAAAATAACCTTTTAGTCTCTTTTATAAGTATATTAAGTCCAACTTTAGTGGAAATGTAAATATTACGGAAATAGAACTATATGTGAGGACCGTTTTTATCAAGTCTAAGATTTTCAAGATAATCAGACAAATTTTTCTTGACAGGAATTAGCAAAGTTCTCATTCAAGCAGAGGCCCTGGTTGACAACGGAGTTCTGAAAACGGTCGGATACATTTAGGTAAGTGACTGATAGGAACATTTATGCTAAATTTCGTGAAAATCTGACAAAAGTCAAAAGGGACCAAGTCAATCAGATGATTTGGTAGACATACTAGATAGAGTTCTGTTATAGGACAATGCGTGGGAGAGCCGAAAACATAACCAAGAGTCCTTCAAGTAAAGACGAACAAATTACGTGCGATAAGATACCCTGGTGGCAAAAATCGGATACAGTTGGTATAAAGTCGAACGTGGCATAATTAACGTCAGGTGTCGTGAAAATCTGACACATAATTCAGGATGGCAAAAACGAAAAGGTCCCAGCTAATCAGAGGCCCTGGTGGCCATAATGGATAGAAATTCGGCAAAGACGAACACAATTCTGGAGGGATCGATGCAGAAACTCGGACTAGTCATAAACAATCAATACATTTACAATGTAGAGACAAATAATGCATCTTAAAAACTGAAACATTTGCATACAAAAAGTACAATATAATAAACAAATAGTCTTTAAGACTTAGTAAAGGTTAGTTAATATAAGAATTCACACAACGTTCCGATGACTTAGCGTGAATTCTTATATTAATCAACGCATACAATAAAGAAAACTAATAGTGGAACAAACCATACCTTGAAATACCATCATCAGAAAGAATCCACAACGCGCGCGCCTGCACATACACACATACATAACTAGTTGATCTTTTATGTGTATTTTTGACATGTGTTTATCAACCATGTGTTCTACATTATTTTAACCTATATTAAATAGCTTTACCTCATTACTGTAGTGAGGCAGCATACTTGTTATCGGGAGGGTGTAACTTTCTTGTATCACAGCAGATCATATTACAGAACGAAATCAGCATATGTAATAATAACGACAACAGGATATTGTCAGATACATGAGTGTGCGACAATGCATACAAACATTGCACGGCATAAACAAACACTGTGTGACTCTGAAGTGAACATCTAATGTTTTTCCTGTATCCGGAATCCGTGAACCTTGCATTGTTTCATAATTTAGTTGATGATGTTGATAAAGTATTGCGAACCGGAATGTTTGTGGTTTTTGTCAGGGTTTCGTTGTTTTTGATTACTCTGAGCCTCTCTCACGTGCCAACCTCAAGCTCTGACAGCGTAAATAGAACGCAAGACAAAGAATGAATCTTACAAGTGAAAGGCAAAAGCTAACTAATTAAACCTTCCGTTTTGTGTAAAACAGGATATAGAAGAAGACTTGTCAAGGGTATGTACGTGCTACCGTTACAAAGGGTCTACGATAGGGTAAATACCGTAAAGATCTCCATAATTTAACAATCGTATAAACCGTATTAATCCTGTTAACTCAAACATAATGAATCATTCCAAATCAAAAATCTACCTAAAGAAATCCATCAAATAAGCAACAAATACATTTTATGATACATTATCTTAACAAAATCAGAAAACTTATCAGATGAGGTAAATTTTTAAAACATGTTTAACAAGGGATAAAAGGTGTATTTTGGGCCTTGGTGCTAAAAAGAGAATTTTAACGAAAGAACCAAATTCTATATGCAATCAGGGGTTTCAAGATGGCGGATACTATGTAACTTCTAAACACAATTTACGTCCAGACAACTCTAGACATCAATCAGAATCAATAATTAAGCGGTGATTCCAAGTATTTATCTTGATGTTGTAACATAAAGTGATGGAAACAAAATTCAAGATGGTCACCGTTGACCTACTAAAAATGAATATGCATGGCCATTGTAATACGCATATATTTCAAAAATGCAAATAAGTTAGTAGGTGAAAAACCCATTTCCTAGAATTTGACGTCCCGGAGGTAATGCAACAAGCCACACATCACAAGTCTCAATTTCCCTTTATAAAGGAAACATGTTTCCAGAGGAAGCAATCAAGATAACCACCGTTTATCCTCTTAATAACAACAACAGTTATATACATCACTCATAATTACAAAGAAATCTTATGGCGAAAGTATACACTTCCAAGGACTTGAGGTTCCGGGGCAGATGCAAAAACAGAGGTCGGCCAGTGTGGTTTTCCAGACCAATGATTGCTTACGCACAACTAGAAGACGGAAGTAGTTTTCATATGAATGTACTATTACCATACCTCTGACTTATCAGCAATTCATACGGCGCTGTGTGTAAACAATTCAACATTGTCATAGAACTCTTCATTAACGGTCATCAAGAACCGAGAGAAAAGTGAGTTTTACTCACGCAGTTTTACTCAAGCAGTTTTACTCAAGCAGTTTATTCAAGCAGTTTTACTCACGCAGTTTATTCAAGCAGTTTGACTTATTTCTGTATTATATAAACTATGTTTAATTTGAACGGTTGCGATGTTTACATGGTGTCCCGCACAGTAGGTTAACATACAGTTGATACTGTATCCATACAATGGGGTTGTGCGGAGAGTTGATATGAAATATGTATACGTACCTATAATATGTATCGAGTAAAACAGCAAAATCATCGGTTTGAATCACAATAATTTCACAAATTCAGGTTTTTTCCTCAAAAATAAACTTTATAACAAAATGAATACGGGACCGTGTTCTTAAAGAATGTTGCAAATACTCGTTGACTATTGCCACAAATTGTAATCATTTGTAAACAAGAGTCTGCTTAAACTTCTGCATAGTCCACAAAGGTCACCCGTAAATAAAACACATCTTTTAAAAGTGAAGGCGGAAGGTAATATTTCACAATGGTACAGTGTCTTGGAATTAAGAGAAGGATGTTTGCGCATAGCGCGGTATCTTTGACGTAATCAACCTGGATGGGGTCGGCGTAAACCAGTTTCATACCTAATCTGGGTTACTGTGGACTTCTGGTATATATTTAATCATTCGTTATCATCCAGCATTTTAATCCATGTTTTCCTTGGTTGTGATATTCCCTAAGCAAGTGTCAACATGCGGTGGTTAACTGTTTTAACAGTACAAAATGTATTACAAATAATGATACACAACATAGTGATGTCAATACACAAATACAAAAATAAGAAAGTCCATAAATTCCAAATGCAGCTCAATTTAACTTACTGATCTTTTAAATTCATTGTCATAAATGGCAAGGCAGTCCTCGGATAACTTGTTTAATTTATTTATGCCATCGCGACTTGTCGAGATTATTATTCTTAAATCCCGACTTGTCGCCTTGACATGTCGAGATTTGGAATAACTAATTGTCATGTTGTCGCCTCGAAAAATCGACAAGTCGTGATTTAATAATTCCTTATTCTCAGATTGTCGCCTCGACAAATCAACAAGTCGAGATTTAATAATAACTAATTCTAAGGTTGTCGCCTCGACAAATCGACAAGTCGAGATTTAATAATAACTAATTCTCAGATTGTCGCCTCGACAAATCGACAAGTCGTGATTTAATAATAACTAATTCTCAGGTTGTCGCTTCGACAAATCGACAAGTCGAGATTTAATAATAACTAATTCTCAGGTTGTCGCCTCGACAAATCGACAAGTCGTGATTTAATAATTCCTTATTCTCAGGTTGTCGCCTCGACAAATCGACAAGTCGAGATTTAATAATAACTAATTCTCAGGTTGTCGCCTCGACAA
>JAUMGZ010209899.1:0-12026 GCA_032359645.1 Pododesmus macrochisma | reverse complement strand
TGTAGTTATAGAGCTACCTACCAACATTAATGCCCTGTCTGTAGTTATAGAGATACCTACCAACATTAATGCCCTGTGTGTAGTTATAGAGATACCTACCAACATTAATGCCCTGTCTGTAGTTTTGAAGGTACATACCCACTTTAATGCCCATGAGATCGGCCTGTAGTTGCATAAGTAATGTGTTAGCAGTCATCCCACCATCTACTTGGAGGGACTGTAGACTAATACCACTGTCTTTGCTCATCACTTCTAAAACCTACATTAAATAAAAAGAAATCAAAAATAAGTATGACATAGTACTGCTATCCTGTGTCGTTATATAATATATTTTATATGATACAAGAACTCTTGCCGCGGGGAAAATTAAAATTCCCTAGTTTATTACAGGTCATAATTCCATTAACAACATTCCTATGAAGCTTATTCTAAGAATAATGATACAATTCAAACATGGACAAATGTTTTTCCTTTTTTAGTAACTGTCATAAAGCAAAACATTACCTCGTTTGAAATCTGGTCATCAATACTGAAGTTAATGAGCAGACAAAACTAAATAACTACAATTGGCAAAATTGCAAAGGCAAACAATTCTGTCAAATATTTATATATTACTCTCTTTTTCAAATTATCCAAGGCTTCATAAAAATCTCGCAGCAAATGCTGTAAAATCCAATCATTTATATATTTATGAGCAAGAAAATGGGCAATTCTGCCTATAACTCAAGCATAGAAATGACATGATTTAAGTATGCCATACTCTGGAACTCCATGATACATTAGTACATAGTTCAGATAGTTCAAATATTGATGAAGTTATAATGCTTCAAACAAGTAAATTTATGATAAAAAGGACAACAACTCTGGCAAAAATGTTGCAATTACTTCATTGTAATGTTAGGCTGCAACACTCCATCAGGCTATGATGCACATGTAAATCTATGCCTTGTCTTGTAAATCTAAGTCAAATATTGTTGAATTTTGCTCCAGACAAAGACAATTTACAAGAAAAGAGGCAATAAGGTTCACTCTGGCAACAAGGTCACAGTTATGTTTTTTGAGTTTGCAAAGCTCTACAATGCAATGATGCATGTATATAGGGGAGTCGTTGTTGTTGTGAATCTAAATTATAGTCCTTTGGTTAATTTGTTCCAAATCTATTTGTTATAATAAATTTACTGTTGTAGCGTGTGTAGTTGTTAAGAGACTCCAGTGTATAACAACTTTGATAAACCTAGGTTATATATTGTTGAAGTTATGCTCAATATGAGATAGTGTCCACTGACCTATGGATGGGTACAGTGAAATCATCACAATGGTCTAAAGACTTTTTATAACTAAACAACCAGGAGAATACCGACTTACCTCCCTTGTTTGGAAACACACAGCCTCCAAAGCTGCCCTAGCAATGTGTGCCTTTGTTGTGAACTGTGTGAGACCACAGATAATCCTAAAACCATATAAATTATAAATACTGTAGATTAAACTAGCAGTGGTTTCATAAGTAAACCTTAATGGTTCAACGAGAAAAGTTTGAAATACAAAAAGTTGCCTGAGGTCATGTGATCAATATTTAGTTCTGTATTTAATGTCTGAATATTTGTAAATAAAGCATTACATAAAATCTGTTTGTCTTTAATACAGTGTTCAACAATGTACCAGATGATACGAAGATCACATCTTTTTCTTAATGAAGAACAATTTGCGAATCATTTGCTTAAAACTGATGTTTAGAGTTGTTAAAGAAATTATTTTCTAATTCAAATAAAATATTTCCTAATTTGAACATTATAGTTGAAAACATGAATATTATAGTTGAAAACATACTACTTACAAATATATAATTGTGATGTAAAGATCTGATATTAATGACATACCCTCTAGCGTCAGCCTGCCAGTGTGGACAAAACAGACCAGAAAATGCAGGAACAAAGTAACAACCGTGTGTGCTGTCAACTTCAGCTGCCAGTTTCTCTATAAGGTGAAATATACTTCCTTAGCATTGAATAAAATGTAATTTAATGTGATTATAATATACGAAAGATAATAATGTGGACATCTTAACATTGGTACCTAGGTGTGCCACTTATGTTCTCTGCAATTCATCACTTACAGAATAAATTTACATTCAGTGCTGTACTGCCCCACTGCAGGCTGCATCCCTGACAGTTCCTACTTATTTTACATCCATTGGAAAAAAATGAAATAATAAAATCAAGTTTTGCATCATAGATATATAGCTATAGAAGAACGAATATGGCTGATAACTAACCTATCTCTTCTGAAGATTTGATGACGCCCAGATTATCTCTGAGCCACCGTACACATAATCCTGCTACAGCAACTGCTCCCTGTGTAAATATAAAGTACAAGTAGTATAAATGTGTGATTAATCTAAAGGAACATACATCTGCCTAAGAATGACTGGCAGAAAGAACAAAGACAATGTTACCAATGATTTTAGCAATGCATGGTAAACAAAGCACTTTCAAAGACCAGAGATGAGTTTTATAGTGAAATGTAAGCTTGAGTTTTGTTTATATGAGCAGATTTCATACCAGGTACTTCAATCGTATATGTTTTAACTGTATAAGTTGCATCACCCTCTCTTCTGCAACCAGTCAAGATTAGCCCTGTGGTTTCTAAAAACACTCCTTATAACGACTGTGGTTTGAAGCTTTCAAACCAAAATCGGTTACTTAACGATAGGTAATATAAATATCCTGAATATAATTACCTTAGTATGCAATTATACTGATTTAATTGACAACATTTACAACTCAAATTTTTCAAAGTTTTCAGCATTAACATTTTAAAGACCAACTGAGTCTATCAGACTCATTTAGGATCAACTACAAGTCTTAGGATACAACATATGAGAGTTCTATAGATTTGGTAGAGTAGTTATGAGGAATAGTGTTAACTTTACAGACAAAGATGAATGCAGGTGGATCAGAATAACTTACCTGAGCATCTCAGAAGATGCACTTTCCCTTTACTACCTCTGTATAAATCTATAACAACCATTTTTGATTATAGTTATAGACAGGTTTGATTGCATTATATAATTGTTCCATTTTTGCACCCTACTTTTGCATTTGGAAATAAAAATATGCCAGTAAAGCTCTATATTATGCAATTTTGCTTTCTGGTAAAACTAGCAGCATATACGCCACTTTGAGACATCCCCAACAAAAACAGTCTCGTTTGGCTGGTTAGTTCTTGTGGTGACTTTTTGATAAAGCTATTGTTTGTTTGTCAATAGGTTTTTTTTGTGTTGATCCTATTTCTTCTTGTTTTATACTGACAAAGTTTTGCAAAAGCAGTTAATGTGCTATATGTGATTTATATTGAACATTCTTTACTTTATACTAACCTCAAGAGCATAAATAACAGGTTTATCTTTACCAAGTTTATAACCAACTGTAGTTAGCAGGCCATGCTTGGACTCACACACCTAAAAAAGAATAAAATCAACATTTAAGTGGAAACGTTTTGTAAAAGTTTAAAAAAAAATAAAATCCTCACATTTTCTTATGTTCAAATTATCAAATTTTATATGCCTGATATCGATTGTGCATGCTTTATCAGGATTCCTACAGAATCTCAAGTCAAATTCAAGGACTAATAGGGAATTATCAAGGCCATAGGTAACTAAATTCCAAGGTTCATAAAGCTGCTTATGTAAAACAAGAGGCCCATTGGGCCTAAACATTCATCTGGATCAAATGAGTCTATAAGAAAGTTATTGGCATTTGAATACTTTTGAGCCTAGGGCCAAGCCTTGATCAAAGTTGGTTCTCAATGCCCTAAAGTTACTTCATACCATAACTTTAAACTCTAGGCCCTTTTTTATGAGAAGATTTTTACATTTTGTCAAATTTTCCCTGTTGAGCCCCAAGTGACCCTCCCTGGGTACTGAGGCCATCATTTGAACAAATCTAAAATCCCTTACCCTAGGGATGCCATCTTCCAAGTATGGATGTAATTGGTCTAGTGATTTAGGAGAAGTTGAAAATGGGAAAAGTCTACGATCGACAGACCACAGATGGCATTTGTATGAGAAAAGTGCACCTTGAACCTTTGGTCCACATGGACTAAAGAAACAATGGTTTTTGTTGTAACAAATTAAGGCAGAAACAACCTCCACTATTTCCCTAAACTGGATCAAAACATCCTTGAAAATTTCAGTTTGGGGACAAATTACATCAAATACTTAAACTTTTAAAACTTTTGCATAACAAGACCATTCAACACATTTTACTGAATTCAGAGTTGTTCTAGGTATCTTTTTTTCTTTTCAAGTAACAGCTGAATATTTAATACTTTTATATATATAGTAGGCAAAATACAAGAAAATATATTTCCAGTTATCATACATCTTAAAGTGTTAAAAGAATATTTTGAAACAAAGCATCAAAGTTCTGACAAGGGTTCCTATTATCTTACCTTGACTGGTCCTACTCTTAAATAGATACTTAATTAATTCAGGGCTAGAATTTATGAGAAGAAACCAGCACCAGGGCCAGTATTCACGAGAAGAAAACAAGCACCGGGGCAAGTATTCATGAGGAGATATTAATTTCAGGGCCAGTATTCATGAGGAGATGTTTATTTCAGGGCCAGTATTCATGAGGAGACATTAATTTCAGGGCCAGTATTCATGAGGAGATGTTAATTTCAGGGCCAGTAATCATGAGGAGATGTTAATTTCAGGGCCAGTATTCATGAGGAGATGTTAATTTCAGGGCCAGTATTTATGAGGAGATACTAATTTCAGTGCCAGAATTCGACATGAGAAGATACTTACTTGTGTACCAGTATTCATAAGAAGAAAACAACCAGTTCCATACCTGGAAAAATGATTCAAAGAATTAAGATTGTTCTCTATTCTGCTTCATCTTGATATATTACAAAGAACCTACTGGGACTCTTTCATGTACCTACAGAGTCTTCTACTAACCTCAGTTTGGATTTTACTATTGTAGTATGTGTTGTATAAATCAGAATAGACAAGTGATACAACAATAAAAAGTCAACAGGGCCTTAAACTCCATCTGGGCCCAAATGAAAATTCATTTAAACCTTTTTGTTATTTCAAAGGAAAAACTAACATCCAAACACAAAAAGGGTGCAAGATGAGCACATCATAATTATAATTGTACATAGTATTAAATGTTTGTTTTTGGTTTTATCTCTCCTTTGTAATTCACTCGTTTCAAATATATGAATTATCATAACAGTGACATGTTCTTATGGTGACATATGCTTCTTTTTATATAGTGGAAAGGGTTGCCATACACCTGAAAGACACAGAGGTATCGCGGCGGGTGACACATATTTAACAGGTTAGACCTGGTTTCACAGAGTAATTATATTATCAATATGTGTGTGTGTGTGTGTGTGTGTGTGTGGGCGCGCGCGCGTGCTTCATGTAAATATATTTTTTGGGGAAAGTTTACTGTGGACCTTTAAGCCATTTATATACACTGGGAGGTTTGCATCTTTTCTCTGCAACTTTACGTTTTGATGGTAGTTCTATTTGTTTATAGAACTGCCCTCTTTTACCTCAATTGAGGTTTATTCAGTTAACACTGTAGGGGTACATCGATAGTGATCTTGGGTAATTTGCATGATTAAAAGTGATCAGAATTTGAGGGTCATCAAAGGGGAGCACAAAGGCAGGTAAAATGGAAAGGATGCTGAACTAATGTTTGAATCATTATTCCATTCATTCAGAAGAACTCATACACTAAAGCCATTTCTAAAACAAAATTGAAGAACAGTTGTTACTGCCATTGTCAAACAATGAACTGTTTATCAAGGTGAAGTAAAAGATTTTTATGGTCTTGATGTCTGTAGGATAAAAAATATTAAATCTTTTTACATTTTTTTCGCACATTTTAACGTCAATGGATAAAAAAATGGTTCACTAGTGTAAGATCACCAGAGAAGAAGACAACAGAAAATAACCAATCTCCATAGAAAAATAAAGGTAAAGATATATTTTAATTTGTACTATCAATCCAACTGTAAAGACTTCAGATAACACATATATTAAAATACGACAACGTGAATATGAACAAAATATACAAAGCAATTGGTTAAATACAAACCCTTTAATACATTGAACAACCTTGAAGAGATAACTGATATATTGGTAATACCCGTATAACTGATAAACCAGTCTGGTTATATACCCTATGTACATAAAATGTGTGTTTATGAGCCATGACAGTGGTGTGTGCAGTCTGATTTTCTAAAAGCCGGCTGTGTATAGATCATAAGTATAAATAGACAAAGTCGGGTCACAGTGTGCAACAGAGAATGAACTACAGACAGATTGTTAAACCTTATTTTCACAAGGACGTACATGAACAATCTTTTTTTATTTTCTTACATTCAAAATGCTGTCATAAGAAAGAAAGCTGAGACTTTACAGTCATGCATGTACATGTATATATCAGACATGTGATGTGAAGGTTAATACTATGATGATACTGGATATAGGCAATGGCTTCAACAAGGAATTCTATGTACAAGGAAGTTAGAATATTCTTTTAACGGACGGCCGGCCGGTATGCAATGTTGACGACAGTGCACATGCTCTTTTTGCTGAGACAAACTTACATCTAAGGTGGGGATATGTGTTCGAGACAAAGCAAATGCAAGTATTCACAAGGAAGTTTTAAAATTTGAAGCTATAAACTTTTGCTGATAAGGGACAATCAAGCCATTTAAAAGAGAAGTGTAACAGGTATATTCAAAGCTGTGTGAACAATATTGATTTTGTACTGTTGTGATTGTGACAAAACTGCCTTGAATTTATCTAAGTTCAATAAGTGATAAAAAAATACAAAGCAGTTAACAGTTTTTCTTTCCAGGAAGTATAAGGTTAAATCACTATGGCAACTGCTGCTTCCTCAGACACTTTTATACAATCAGGACATGGACAGTTATGTGACCCTTGTACACGCGACGGCCAGACAATTACAGCTACAAAGTGGTGCAAAGACTGTAAAGATGCATTATGTGAGCCATGTTACGTTGCACATCGAAAAAGTAAAGCTTCCGCAAAACATCAAATGATTTCCATTGAGGAGATAACGGAGAAGGAGCTATTGGCAAGCAAGCTGGATATCAACATTTTCTGTAAATCTCACACACAGGAACCATTAAAACTATACTGCAAAAATCATAAAGCCTTTTGCTGTACTCTTTGTACTTACTCATCCCACAGAGAATGTAAGGATCTCATACCATTGGATGATATAGTTAACATTTGTGCAGACCAGAAACTGCTACAGAAGCAGACGACTGCTTTCATAGAAACCAAAAATAAAGTACAAAATGCTATTGACAAGAAATCAATTTGTCTACAAAACCTGGATCATGATAGATCATCAATTCTATCTCGAGCATCTGACATTTTAAGAAAAGCAAAGAGCAAACTTGATCAACTTTACCTAGATTTTGAAAAACGTGTCACAAAGGACTTTGAACAAATTAAACAATCACAAGAAAAAATGATGAACCTCTTGATGGAATTTAGGGAGAATGTTGAACACAACACAGCTACACTGCAGACCTTACAGTATGTCAGCCCTATAGAGTCCATCGTCATGCTAGATACACTGAAGGCAGACACAGTCCAACATTATGAGAACATTGAAGAAAAACTAAAGGAAGATACAAATATACAAATAACTTTTAAACTTGACACTTCACTGAAGACACTAGTTGATAAACTTTCATCTTTAGGAGATTTGGTCAAGGAATCAAACAGCACATACACACCTGATGATGATTTCTCCATCAACAAAATCAAATATGGTTCAGACATAGAATCACTGATTGGAAGTCCTGCTCAGTACCCTGTCTTACCTAGAAAGAATCTCATGAAAGCAAGTGTGAAACTGGTTAGAGTTATCACACTTAAAGATCTTGGTTATAGATGGGAGTCATCATTAAAACCTTTGTTTACTGATGGTAAATTCCTGGATGATGGACGTGTTTTACTTGTAGACTATCACTGCGATAGGCTAGTAATGCTTAATCAGAACATGAAGGTCAAAACAGAAATCAAAGTTAAAGGTTCACCAACATGTGTAGATATCAGTGATGATGAGAGGATAGTATCTGTAATGTGTAATCACAGTGTTCAGCACTATTTACTACAAGGAGGACAGGAAGTAGAGAAGAGAATGCCTGTAGAGAAGGACGCCTGGGGTGTAGCTGTCACAGGTGACACTACTATCACAGGACATCAGGACAACAAAGTTGCACTTTATGACAACAAAGGGAACATGATGAAGAGTACACCAACAAGAAGTGGATATCCCTACATAGCTGTATCTAACGATAGACAACATATCTATTATAGTGATTGGGATACAGTTGTAGCATGTGACAGAGATTTAAATGTGAAATGGAGATATAAATGTGATAACTTGAGAGCTCCATATGGTATCTGTGTTGATCCCTTTGACAATGTTTATGTTGTAGGACGTGACTCTAACAACATACATCAGATATCTAGGGATGGTACAAGACACAGTGTCCTCCTCCAACAGATGAACAAGATAAAGCTTCCATGTGCCATTGCTTTTCATAAAACCAGAGATACATTTGTTGTCACATCATGGCAAGAAGATGTTGCATTTGAGGTGTACGAGTTTTTACCATAGACACAATAGAATTGAATTTGAAATGCTAAAATACAGACATAACCCTAACCCTAATATAACCCTTGATGATGTATATATACTTGTGATATTGCCTGGTCACATGCTGCTATGAAACTACTGATCTTACAATCAAATTAAACACTCTACATATGTGGTAAAGAAGAAGTTATTATACAAGCGTTGTGTAGACCCTAAGAGTACAGTTTTTTTTAAGAAATTGATAAGTGTGATGAACTTGGCATTTCATAAACTGTTTTTGTCTGCTTCATGTAAGACTGTTAATCACCGTTATAGGTAGCTAGGGAAAAGATGACACATTTCATATTTAAAAGTAAATGATAAATAGCAATTCTCGAAGGGGTGTCTTTTTTGCTATAAAATAAACATACATAATATGAAAATGTAGGGTGAAAATTGAATCCAGTTAAACAGAATCCATTTATATAAATAGACTTTATGTATATTGTTGTGTCACCCATTTTTCCATGACAACTTCAAGACACAATAAAATGTTACATATGATTGAAAGTGACACTGGTCATAGTTCATTTTTAAAACTTTTAATTTTTAATTTTACATTTCAGCTTCAATTTATATTACTTCTCTGCCCATGTGCTTGGCAAATAGACAAAATAAATTTGTCAGAATAGTTACAAACAATCATTTTTTGCTTATATATAAGTTTATGGTTTGTATGTTTTTTTCTATAAGCATTCTTAATCAGACAATTGATACCATGTCTTTAGATTTATCAATGCTAGGAATTATATTTTCATTTTAAAAATTCACACTCAAATAGGCAGTGGGTCAGTTGAAAAAAGAGTAACCAGTTTAACCAAACTTGATGTGGATATTGTTGGTTTGTTATTTTAGTCTTTTATGATTGTAATGCTAATCAACTGTCTGTAAAGGACAGTGTGTATCATTGTGGTATATTAATTGGCTTGTTGGTTTAACATTTCAACAATTTTTTCTTCAATTCTAAAGTTGTCAAGAATTGCTTCATGATTTATCCCATTCTTCTCCAAAATAAACCGCTATCTTACAAACAATGGTTGGCAGGTTTTCTACAGGGAAACATAGTAACGTTTCTTTTTTTTTGTTGAGTTTATATAACATAAATGTTCATCACTAGAAATGTGCGGTATGTCCGAGAGTCGTTGATACAATGTTGAAACTGCGATAGACGGCTGGCGATGAAGGCGATGGTGCATTGGACATCTGGAATTGGTGAATCGGCAAGGAGTGTTAATTTTACGGGAGTGCAGGATATATAGGTTTCCGGTATGTCATGACCTGTGTTTCTGGATTGAGAAGAGGTGACACGACAGCCTCCTCTTGAGGAAAATAAAATGTAGACTGTAACTTTTTCTTCGAGGAAGTGGCGCCGAGTCCCCATGACGTCATTTCAGCTTGGTTCATGTATTTACTACTTTATGCATTTCTTCGTTTTGTATGTTAACTGTTTTTGATTGTTGTAACAACAAGATGAAAGCATAAGCTGAAAAGTGCTTCGTGTGGCTATAATTTCCTCAGAACTGACTGTTCGATTTATATTGGCTGTACCATACATTATCTCTTCATCGTCCATATCATAGATATGATATTACATGTCTGGTCCCTGTCCGTATGTATCCATTGGATCCTGCTAGTTTCCGATGTATAATTAACTTAACTCTGTGTGTGTGTGTGTGTGTGTGTGTGTGTGTGTGTGTGTGTGTGTGTGTGTGTGTTATTTGCACACGATGCAGGTATGGATTGCGTTAAAATTACTCTGAAAACCCTGCTTGTTACATGTTGTGAAAAACGGTAAAAGTGGAATCAACAAAACGAGAGTAAACAGAACGAGAGAACATTGCCAAACAAACAATAACTGCATCAAATAAATAAGTACCAGAATGTAAGGAATTACAACAATCCTCAAGACTAGTAATCCATGTAGACCAACTTAGGATGGTCCCCAGCACGAAACCGGGCGGTGTGGTTAAACTGGTTCATGAGGCCTCAACCGTCCTACTTCCTGACCTGAGACTTGACTAATTGTACGGTGTCATGAACTTTTGTATGCTGAAAATAATTTTTTGTAGTGCTGGATTGATAAACCGACCTGTTATTAAATATGAATTTTCCCAGAGATAACCATTACCATATATATCAATGTATATACATACGTCTTTTCTTTATTTTGGCCACCATCATTTGACCAAGTCCGAATCCCTTCATATAATACTTCATAACAAGTTTGTTTGAAATTCGTTCAAGGGTTTCGAAGGAGAAGGGGAAAACGTGAACGTCAACGACGCACAGCATGTCTCGAATAAAATTTGGGACTTAAAACAGGAAAAATTGAACTATTTGTCAGTTAATGAATATAGTTCTACCTGTACAAACATAGGTAGTTGTTATATCTGATATACCGGTAGTCTTTGACTAAGCCAAGCCCAGATAAGACTAAATCTTAAATTTGATTTATAAGTATCTCGCATAAAATTAATGCAATAATTCTTCTCAAAAACATTTAACAGAGATAAAATTGCTGCTATACTCCTTTGATTCCAAACTGTTGCCCCTACTATTAAGTCCTGACCTCCAGGTATTCATCAATATAATAACAAATAAAAATTGTGTGTGTTTATAAATTTTATTTTCACTATAAAAGTATATACCGATCTCCTAGAACACATGCTGTGAAGACTATTGTGACAAATCATCTCATAACAATGAACTAGTCATCAGAGCTCTGTAACAGACTATTTATACGAGTACACACATAAACTAGTAATGACTCTTCATTCGGTAGAATGCTTTAACTACTTATATTTATATCCATATGCGTTTTTACTTAATAAATGTACATTTGGTTAATTTTTCTGTGTGCGTCCAACGTTTTCTTATTGTTTGCCAATGTCATGAACCGACGGCTTTAGAATATCGTCTTTGTTTTTCGATTTAGTACTTTCTGATAAGACATTCTCCAACAAGTAGAATTAAGCCTAAATGTTGCTTTCTTCAGTTTTTAAATCATTTTTACTCTGTTACTTGTGAGAAAATAATAATTGATGACAAAGAAATAATTTGAAATTGAGGGCTGTTCTATGATTAATCATATGCTTTTTTGTATTTTTATTAAATAAACAACTTCTACATTTATGAGTTGCAAAATAAAAATTCAAAAACAGGATCGGAGCTAAAGGCAGCAAAATCTTGATTTAAACATATTTTCATTATAAGATAAAAAAAAATTAAAACACTTTACTATAATAAGTTGGCTTTATGAGCAAAAATGTTTCCTTCTTGACAGCAACTTTTTTTGGCAACTGCATGTACATTTTGATAAAT
>JAUMGZ010209898.1:0-22509 GCA_032359645.1 Pododesmus macrochisma | reverse complement strand
TCTTGTCTATTCTGATTTGTTTTCCTTTTTGGCTTCCTACTTTAAGTTGTCTAAGTCTTGTCTATTCTGATTTGTTTTCCTTTTTGGCTTCCTACTTTAAGTTGTCTAAGTCTTGTCTATTCTGATTTGTTTTCCTTTTTGGCTTCCTACTTTAAGTTGTCTAAGTCTTGTCTATTCTGATTTGTTTTCCTTTTTGGCTTCCTACTTTAAGTTGTCTAAGTCTTGTCTATTCTGATTTGTTTCCCTTGTTGGCTTCCTACTTTAATTTGTCCAAGTCTTGTCTATTCTGATTTGTTTCCCTTGTTGGCTTCCTACTTTAATTTGTCTAAGTTTTGTCTATTCTGATTTGTTTTCCTGTTCCAATCTATTGATGATGGTTGATTCAAAGCTTGGCTTTGGTCATGAGGGAGGTGCTGTCACTCATTGGGTTGGGTGGACATTTCAATTTACAAGTTCATTCAAGTGGTGATTTTTTTGATGTGGATATTATTTGTTTACTAACGTCCTTTGTTCTATTGATCCTATTTCTTCCTTTTGGAGTAAGAGGTGGTTACTAGTTACTGCTTGATATCCACTGGACAGTTGTCCTTTGTTCTACTGATCCTATTTCTTCCTTTTGGAGTAAGAGGTGGTCACTAGTTACTACTTGATATCCACTGGACAGATGTCCTTTGTTCTATTGATCCTATTTCTTCCTTTTGGAGTAAGAGGTGGTCACTAGTTACTGCTTGATATCCACTGGACAGATGTCCTTTGTTCTATTCCTTTTGGAGTAAGAGGTGGTCACTAGTTACTGCTTGATATCCACTGGACAGTTGTGCTTTGTTCTATTGATCCTATTTCTTCCTTTTGGAGTAAGAGGTGGTTACTAGTTAATGCTTGATATCGACTGGACAGTAACTATTCATTCTATTATATGCATGACTATAGGTAATATCATCAGTCAGTTCAGACATTTCTGCTCTATGTTGACTCTTCTTGTCTGGGGTGGAGACTTTTACAGATAGAAAGCAGCCAATTAATTCCTTTTCAGTTGACTATCCTGAAAATCTCAGAAGCTGTAGCCCCTTGTTCAATGTTAATAACTATTAAAAATTTAATCAGAATACATTCATTGATGAGTTTCAGACAAGAGACAAAACCGATCTTGCATCTTGTTCATTAGTAGCAGAAGTTAGTATTGCTTTGTTATTTAGTAGGCAACAGAAGAAATGAAGAGAAAAATTGACTGAACACAATGAAAATGAACTGTATTTTTATTGCTGTTAATGGGACAAGGTTCTTCAGTTGATGGCAATTTACACCTCAACTATACGATGATTATTGATGTTGTATCTTCCACTATAGAATGGAGTTCAAATATAGAATTAAAAGAAAATTACTACAATAATGTCAGGTGAAGCCTTTATAGGTTGCATGTGGAAGTTACATAATAACAAGTTCTTAATTCCTATGTGGAATTTGAGTCTTTCGATGTAGAAGTTTTAATTGTTTCTGTTGTGAAATAGCATGCACATAACTATTAGAAATTACATAGTGAAACATTACTTCACTCAAATTGTCATATCTTGATGTGCTTGAAATTACACTTCGTAAGTGCATGTGCTTTATTAGGAATAAATATTTAATAGGCTACCAGACAGCAAATTGAAGTTGTAACTCAATCAGATATATCATTGGTTCTCTCAAATTGAAAACTCATTAACTTTATTGATGCGGGGGTATTACTGCTTTAAATTATTAAAATTACTATGGAATAATGTACTTTCATATTTAAAAATGCATTCTATGAACAAAACAATGCCCAACTTGAGCACAACATGCTGTGAGACAATGTTATATTCTAATACTGATAATGACTTAATCTTTATACAGTCAACCAGTTCATATGTACCTATTAATTAAATCACATTTCTTTTTGCTATTTTAATAATTTACAATTAAGTTCTATTATCACAGAGTCGGAAAATTTTATGTCATTTAAATATCTAGCGATTGAGGTTGAATTCTGAAGGGAGAAATATCCAACCAGTGTAAATTGATTATTTTCCCCAATCAACTTTATAAATTATATTGTATTTTAGAGGTGGCGTCCCATTCCTACATTGTACTATTAATCAACAGGCCATGGGTGAATTGTCCACAATTAATCAACTTGATGTATTGGATTCTATAGGTAGTTAGTGGCACCCAATTCCTACCTTATACAATTAATCAACTTCCCATACCTATATTACCAATACAGTATACAATTCATCATTTTAAAAATTATATTATTTCTTTTCCTCATGAAACATACTATTTCTATAATGAATTGAAGACAGAACCAAGAAAATTATTTTTTCTTCTGTACAACTTAATATAATGTTATTATCTTTTTTAAAATAAAAAAACCAACATAAAAAACCACTGAAATATTTGAAAGCTACACATGAACTTATCTGACACCAGCTTGTATTGCATAACTTACATAACATGTTGACATGTTGATGGGGTGAAACTCTACTCTTATCACCTCACCCAGTAATTCATTTCACTATCACCTCACCCAGTAATTCATTTCACTTACAAGATGTGAAGTGTCAGTAGCTAGTGTTTGACCCACAACACAGCTGTAAAGAGAATGGTGTTAGCTAATAAATTTAGTATGCAAGGTGTATCCAAATAGTTACGTAGTCTCATATTTGCCAATTTTTCAAAATCTAAAATTGTCTAAAAAGTACTTTAAATGCACCCTATTTGGCAAATAATAGTCTAAATTGACATACTTTCTGTTGCTTCATGCAATGTATGAATTTGACTTGATATTAAAACAGGATTTATAGAATACTGAAGATATGAAATGTTAAAAATGAAGGCAAAAAATTGGGAGACTTGGCAAGTATGTGTTCTCCTGCAAGTCTCTGCTTAATGAAAACTTGTGTTTAAAGCTTAATGTCATCTAAAGTATAATCCCATTGAAGATATTTAATGATCGCCTTTAATTGAATCAACATGAGTTAATTAAAATGGATTTCCTATAGCTAAAAGACTTGGCGTCCATAATGCTGAGCATGTGTATTAAGATGGGAGTACACCAATTAACATCAAACAGTCTTACAAGAAAGTGATGAGTAGGCTGAGACAAGTATATAGTTCATTAGTTGTCTTAGTAGAGAAAATTAATGTATTGAGCTTGGCTGATCATGATAGAAGGAACCAAGTCAATTACTAAAGAGCTTGCTTTTCTAATCAAACATGTAATGCATGTTTATCTTTAGTCAGGAAAAAATATTCTGATAATAGTGATATGTTCATCATAGAACCATTAAGATCTTGTCTCTTTGTCAGTGAAATAGATGTCCATAGAAACTGCAAGGAAACAATTAACAGCATTGTATGTGTAATGTGTTAAAGACTGGGGTCTAAATTTACCTCTTTACATACATTTCTCTGTAAAACATGTCTTTAAGTAGAACCAGTAAATTGTTATATTCATTTCCTTTTTTTGATATCCGATATATTTTGTTAACTGCAATCAGGAATTTTTTCTCCACATATCAACCTTATGCCAAGTTATAATTTATATATAAAATATCTTTACCTGTATTGTGATAGTTTGTTGTCCGTCGTTGTGTGAAACTTTTCACATTTTCGGCTTCTTCTCAAGAACCCCTGGACAAATTGCAAGCAGAGTTGGTAGGACGTACCCCCATGGGAAGCTGCCTCAAGTTTGCGAATAAAAAGGGGCTGGTCTCCGTTGGGGCCACATAAGGGGCAAAAAGGGGTAAAGTTAGGTTAATTTTTAAAAATCTTCTTCTTACAAACTAATGCTCTGATTACTTTTATATTTGATGTGCATGATCCCTAAGCCAATGTTTATAAAGTTCGAAAACAGAAAAAAATCTATGCATAAACAAACCAATAGGGGGCGCTTCAGTCAACATAGGGTATTTTTTCACATTTTCGACTTCTCAAGAACTACTGGGCCAATTTCAACCAAATTTGACAGGAAGTACCACCATGGGAAGCTGCTCAAGTTTGCGAATAAAAAGGGGCTGGCCTCCATAGGGGGCAAAAAGGGGTGGAATTTAGTAGATTTTTTAAAAATCTTCTCCTCACAAACTGATGCTCTGATTACTTTCACATTTGATATACATGATCCCTAAGCCAATGTTTACAAAGTTCGCAAACAGAACAAAAAAACTGCATGAACAAACCACGAGGGGGCGCTTCAGTCTGCAGGGTATTTTTCACATATTTGACTTCTTCACAAGAACCACTGGGCCATTTTCGACAAAATTTAGTAGAAAATATCCCCATAGGTAGCAGCTTCAAGTTTGCAAATAAAAGGGCCAGTTCACATTTGGGCCAATAAGGGGTAAAATTAAGTACATTTTGATAAAATGTTTGACTTGGATTACTCAGGTGACTGTTAAGGCCCATGGGGCCTCTTGTTTATTATTGCAATGAAGGCTGCACCGTCATGGTTACATCTATACTGAGTTATGCAGAGACTTAATTAACACTTATTCCTGTGTTATTTTGAACAATTTCTTTCACAACAAACATGACAGGGTTTGTTACCTTTTTTTGTACAGGAGCATTTTCTAGGACAGTATTTGTTTGTGAATGCTCACAAATTTTCATGTATATTCCTTAAAATTATTCTGTTCTAGTTGTGTCATCAAATCCATCATGGTATGAGTTTTGCAAATATTGTCATTATTTAATAATCATATTAGGACAATGCTTTCAGATGTTTCATGATGAACTTGATGTCTTACAGATGTCACATGTTTTCTCCAGTAAACATCACAGCTTTTACATGATTTTATACTTCAGGAGGACCAGTTGAATGTAGCGCCACCTAGTGGAGAATCACAGTCTTCCCGTGTTGAGACCCTGTATAACAGGGATGTAGCCCCACAGACACACCGACGTCCAGAAGAAAGGTGTGTCATGTCATCTGAAAAAACCCAACTAAAAACAAATATGGATTTGTGCTTTCACTGATAAAGTACTGTTCTTCAGAGAAATAAGCTATTTTAAATGTTAAGAACCAAATCTTTATTGTATGCTGAATATATTACAATGCTGAAGACTAATAACTGGGCTGGACAATTTTAACAAAATATCTATCCTGAGGATTCATATGTTAGGCCACTGACAAAATTTGATTTGGAAAAATTAGAATAAAATTTGCAAAAGGTATTCTTTAAACCAAACAACATGCTCAAACAGAAACATGATGGACAGTATCCAATTAAATGTCCCATGATTTCAGTAGGGTTTAATATAATTCAGACACCAATATATATACTGGTTTCTCCCATGTCAGTATATGTAAGATAGAGTTTTCATCACATGATGGGATGTCAACAACCAAATGATGTAACTTCTGAATTTTGATGCCATACAGCATGAAAATGTATATATTTCTTGCCAAATTTCAATCGATTCAAACATATTAAATCGGCCCATTGTAAAACCCTTTCATTTTAAATGCATTAGTATAAACAAAACAAACTTTGATCTTTCCAGTGCTGCCCTCAGATTTGTTGTAGCTTACCCCTTTGAGATTTAACATTTTGATGCCATTTTCTAACTTAAAGCTTGAAAACAATGCAAAAAAAAACCCAGATAATATGGGAGACAAATACTCTTTCATGCACATTTGTAGAGTCTTAATATCTGTATGTTATCCATGATGGTATGTTATCCTTATTTGTATGTTAAAGCTGTGTTTTATCTTGACAGATTGGAATCTGCTGGTGTTTACCTCAATCGTGCAAAGGAGTTGAAACATGTTGCTGATAATTTGGTATGGGTTAATAATTTTTTTTTACTAAATACGTATTGTTTACCATAAGTCTACTTGTTACTGATGAATTGAGATATCAGATTAAATGTCAAATAAACATAAAATGTTGATTTTATACAAAATTGGTATAAAACTATACATGCTTGATGAGTATTAGTTCTTGAATACATATTACAAGAAAGCTTATAAGATTTACATTTTAATGGAACAGCTATTTTGAAAGGATGCTTAAGATTTCAGTCAAGAGACATATTTTCAGACTGATTGACAATTTAGTTTAATTTTATTGATGTATTTTAACAGACAAATGTCAAGAATACCCATATAATTGTACTACAATTTAACATCTGTTGTAATTTGTCAACATGTTATGCAATGCCTTATTAAATGTTTCATCAATGTCATTTTGCAGACGGATAAATTGGCCAAATCATTAATGTACACAGAAGCAGTGCTCTCCTTCATACAATGTGGTAATGCCATGGAGAGGGAACAGTTGAGTGAAGTCAACAAAATATTTACAATGTACAGGGATACTTATAAACTCATCACGTGAGTATCTCAGTCAATACACTTAAAACTCATTGCATGAGTAACCGAGTAACTAGACACCTCAGCTCCAGTTATTAGAAAAATGATCCGTCATTCATCTAACTATTGGTAGAAATAAATTCTTATGGTAAACCATACTTCGCCATCAAAGATTTTGAATAAAGTGTCAATTCCACCATTCATCTAGTTGTTGGATGTAGTTGGTAGAAATGAATTCTTCTAGCTAAGCATGCTCTGTTATCAAACAATTTGAAAACTGGTCACTTCCACCATTCATCTAATTGGTGGATATAATTGGTAGAAATGAATTCTTTTAGTGAAGCATGCTCTGTTGTCAAACGATTTGAAAACTGGTCACTTCCACCATTCATCTAATTGGTGGATATAATTGGTAGAAATGAATTCTTTGGTAGGCCCTATTTTATTGTCAAAAAATGAAAGATTGTGCCCCAGCTGGTTGTGACAATGTTACCGTATACAAGTGAAAGGGACAGAAAATGTCATCATCATTATATTTTGTAAATTTGGATTAGGATCAAATTCATGTATACATATATATTGTATTGGTAATAATAAACATATTGTACAATTTGTATATTATTTAAACACGACTAAAAAGACCTTTCTATCAGTGTGTTAAGTAAACAGATTTCTTTTCTCCTTGGACAAGATATAAATAGTGTGTCAGTTGCTTTTATTGCGGTAACTTTCTATAATAAGAGTCATGCGAGACTTGAGCATTAGATTGTAGGCTAATCTGCGTTAAAGACGAGTGTTTTGTTATGCTTGTCAGGATTGCTGGACCGAGTTACCAAGTGTCACTCGGAAAATCAATAACAACCTTATGATGTTGAATAAAGCCAGCTTTTATGTGAGACTATAAGTGTTTTGTTCCTATCCTTAGGGAGTTTACAGTAATCACCAGCAATTTTCTCTTTTCAGACATATCTGTCGATTCAGAGGTAGTAATGACAGCCGCCTATCTGACAAGGAGAAAAAATTATCAGTATTAAGGTAATCAACTCGTGAATTATTGACATTTGTTTCACTGGTAATAACAATTTCATGTAGTGTGTTAGGCAGTCATATTTGATATTAAACTCAATAGTTAGCTGCAGGTCATTTGATTATGAATAGTGAGTTTTTACAGAAAATTATTGTTAATACCGGTACATTGAAGTTCTATTATATCTCCATCTAGAATATACAATCTCATTAAATTCATTTGCCAATGCATCCAATCAATAGCCCTGTAGTTTATGTAATATTCACGAAAATAAAATCGGATTTTTTCATTTTACTTGAAAAATCATATAAATATAAGAATTGAATTTTAATGTAGTAAAGTACATGAGTTGATGATTATATAAGTTTTCTTATTTTGTATGTGGACCAACATCACCTCCCGAACTTGACTAAATCACTATTCAATTCTTAAAAAAATTAAAAATGATTCATACAATGCAATACTTATACTTGACCAAATATTGTTAAAAGTCAATCGATTAAATCCTCTTGAAGATCTGCAGTGTTAATCAATATTGTATGCCCTTTGAGAGTGGTTTGAATAGGAGTTGAATATTTAACATCTTTAGCTTTTGTGAAGTGGGATTCAGTAATTCCTAGAGATGCTGAGGCCATTAGAGAAGTAAAATCACATGTGTTTATTGCTCTTTTATTGGCTTGCTTCCTTGTTACTTGACACTTAAGGTTCTTTGTCTGACAATCACCACAATGTAATATCATTGTCTGAAGTGTTAATGTACGATTTAAGTTCTGGTTACTCCTAATTTTCTATGTTTTTCCATTTAGTTGTAACTTTTTGCTGTTAGAAAAAAAATAAAGATTTAGAATTGAATGGGAAATGTGTAAAATTTTCTAGAAAAAAACCCTCTTTTTTGCGCAATAAGGATCTGCTTCTTTGGAATTATGTACCCTTGAGGTTTAAGAGGGACATATTGCATATTTTACTATCCTGTTAAGATAAATGTTTCAAAGACTGTTTTTTGTCGAAAATTTGTCTCTTTATAAGGACATGAATAGAATATTTCAGAGTATATCAATTAACCTTACATCTTGCCTCTTTGAATTATGAGCTCAAGTGAACTTTTATTATCAATATTTATTCTTTGTCTTCTTTTAAACGATTTATGAAGGCAACTCCAAATAAACTGTAAGATCATGAAGCCATCATATCTTATATCATTATAAGGTTCTAGTTGTACCTTAAACAAAATTGACATTGGTTGGGTATGTGAAATTTTCTATTACTGTACGTCATGAACAGTAGGCTATCCACACATTGAAAGTTTTTATCCTTAGGAATTTTGTCAGTAAGATTTCAAAGAAGGCCTAACAGGTCACCATTTTAAATTAGAAATCTTATTGCTGCATTAACTCATTTTTAGTGTTAACAAGATTTTGTCTAAATACTTTTGGTTTATCAGTTCCAGATGAGCATCTTGACTCTTCAGGATACCATGTGGTAGTTATAGGTCATTTTACATACTATACTTTAAATATATTTATTATTGTTTGTTTCTTTTAGTTTACGGATTCAGTCACTTTTATGTCTTAAGCTCTACAAGTTGAAGAAGTCAGAAACGCTCAAATTCAAAAGAGTTATAGACGATCACAATAAGGTATGTAAAGGGAAGCAACTCCAAAAAATTAATTGTTTTTTGTGCAACTGCATCAAATGATTTCATGAATGTAATATTTGCCTTATAAGTTAGTTTTTGTTCTCCACTATAAAGACGGATTGATATAGCTTTACCTGTATTGAGGGGCTTTCCGCGATGGTTGTAAAAGTTCTTGCTCAATTATGACTGAACTTAGTCTGTGTGATTACTAGGACATAGAACTAAGTCTGTGATTACTAAGACATAGGGATTCAGAACTTAGTCTGAGTGATTACTAGGACATAGTGATCCAGAACTTAGTCTGTGTGATTACTAGGACAAAGGGATCCAGAACTTAGTCTGTGTGATTACTAGAACATAGGGATCCAGTCTGTGTGATAACTAGGACATATGGATTCAGAACTTAGTCTGTGATTACTAGGACACAGGGATCAAGAACTTAGTCTGTGATTACTAGGACACAGGGATCCAGAACTTAGTCTGTGTGATTACTAGGACATAGAACTTAGTCTGTGTGATTACTAGGACATAGAACTTAGTCTGTGTGATTACTAGGACATAGGGATCCAGAACTTAGTCTGTGTGATTACTAGGACATAGGGATCCAGAACTTAGTCTGTGTGCTTACTAGGACATAGGGATCCAGTCTCTGTGATTACTAGGACATAGGGATCCAGTCTGTGTTAATACTAGGACATAGGGATCCAGTCTGTGTGAATACTAGGATATAGGGATCCAGTCTGTGTGATTACTAGGCCATAGGGATCCAGATTTGTGTCATTCTTCCCCTTGTGACTGAATAATGCTAGAGCTATGCTGTTTAATATTTAGAATTCTTAGTTTTGGATCTTTCAAGTTTACATCGCTCGTATGCCTTGGGTTATCTATTAGGCCACATCAGAGATTAAAATCTTCTTTTTGTAACATAATGATTTTTAGCTCGCCTAACCCCGATGTTGTGGTGATCTATAATTCATATATGTTATCCTTCTATAAACATTTAACATTTTTGATTTCTTCTCCAAAAGCTCTGGCCCTATTGTGACCCATCTTCCTATGTGGAATGGGGATTCAGAATCAATTTAGGGGCTAAGCTTCCTGTGGGCTCTGCTAGGAGAAAGTGGTGCTCTTTCAAAATTAAGATACTTATGATCCTGAAGTTATTCGAGGGACCACACCCATGATTCAAATTCATACCTACAAGTAGGCTCATGTAACTTAAATATGATAAATTGTGTAATAATAAGATAATGATACAGCAAAAGTGTTTCACATGTAGCAAGCTGATATTATTTAAAAATTGTGCCAGAGTCCTGCCCAATAGGTCATTTAAAGTTAAATGTTAGCAAAAATAGTCAAATGTTAGAAAGCTAACACTTGTTTTTAGGCCGTCTTCTAATGGCCGAACGGTCGCTGAAGACGTTAATCTTCACATATCATCATCACTTGTTTTTAGGGAACACATCCAGGCCCATCAGACCTTGTTGACATAAGATAAGTAACTACAATGTTACAGCTGAAATACCTCTAAATACTCCCAACATAATTAGGAACAGTTGTGTGTTATTTTAATTGAATGAATTACAGCTTTCTCTTTTTGTTTCTGCTTAACCAATTAGCTTTACCCAAGCATCATTGTTTGTATTTAATTTTACCAGGCTTTATCCCAGCATTATTGTCTGTAATAACTCTTATTGTGTTGCATCCAAGCATCACTGCTTTATTGACTTTTAATAGTCCATCTGGGCCAAAAGTCCAAAGTGGACTTTTTCCATAGAAACCCTGTTCATCGTTTGTCCATCTGTCGTCTGCCCATTCTAAACTTATTAACTTTTGGATTTCTTCTTAAAAATGACTGGACCAGTTTTAAATCTACTTAGTAAGAAATATGCCATGGGGAAGGGGATTCAAATTTGTTCAAAAAGTGGGGCTCAGTCACCAGGGAGCGCCGCGTGAGGGCCAAAATGGGGGAAATTTAATGTAGTAACCTTAATTTAATAGTTTGTTAAAAGGCATGACTCTTGAGTCAAAAATAGGTTCTGGGGGTCAAAGTTCAACACTATAGCCTTGTTATCCTTGCACATTTCTCCAAAGCAATTAGATCAGTTCAACTAAACTTGGCAGAAAGCATTCCTAGGCGAAGGGAATTCAGATTTGCTCCAAGGGATGCCACTTGGGGGTTGTTTAAGGGGATAATTTGACAAAATTAAAAAAAAAAAAAAAAACCTAAGAACCAAATAAATTATAAGGCCTTATTCCACCAGTGGACTTAAAGCCCAACGGGCCTCTAGTCAGTCAGCATCCAAGCGTCATCGTCTGTATTTACTTTTGTCAGTCAGCATCCAAGCATCAATGTATGTATTTACTTTTGTCAGGCTTCATCAAAGCATCAATGTATGTATTTACTTTTGTCAGGCTTCATCCAAGCATCAATGTATGTATTTACTTTTGTCAGGCTTCATCCAAGCATCCAGCTACCAGTCATGCTCCTTCACCTCATCAGACTAACTGGAACAATCGTACTACTGGCACACCTTCCCCGATGTCCCCTACTCCATCGCCTTCTGGCAGTATAGGTTCAGTAGGGTCACAGGTAAAAACTTGTACATTTAAAAGCGAAGAAATATATAGTGACGGTGTCCTACTGTTATCACTGATACTGAGGTTTCTCAAGAACTGTCACATAATGTCGGAATCTCAAGTCTTTTAGTTGTGTCTGAAATAAATATGATATATGTTATTCAGAATATTAATCATCTTAAATACATTCTTTTTGTATTAAATTATTTCAGATGTAGCTTAACCATATTGATATTCTGATGTTCTTGATGTCAAGTTGCATCAGATTAAAAATGGGGTCAAAGATAATTTTTCTAAAATATAATTGTTATCTCTAAACCCCATGGAAAGAACATGACGTTGATGTGGAAACTTAATATGCAAAACTTGGCACATTGTTGATCCTAAACTTCTTACTTCTAATTTCAAACTTTTACTACCTTCATGAACTAAACATACTATTAAAATGTGACATCTTGAAAAATTTATTTTACTTCTGTCGATGACTTGTACAAAACAAGATGAGTGGAATTATCAGAACAAATGACACTGACAAACAACAACAGCTGTATCAAACATATCAGCACTGTAATAAATAAGAATTAAATGAGATCACAACAATCCTCAAAGCTAGTTTTTCAAAACCAACCTAACTTAGGCTAAGACAGTCACCAAGAAAGAAACCACATGGTTTAGTTAAACCGAATAATGAAACCTCAACCTATCTAATTCTCACATGAGAAAAAAAGTCTTAAATACAGACATACATTTAAAAATTTAATACAGTTTATGAGTTATTATGTACAGCAATATTGTACAATGTGTCGAACACTTCTGTTGATGAATTCTACAAACATTACAACTATTGATTCTGCATACTTTGAGTTGTATTTTGATCTTAAACAGGGAAGCTGCAATGATCTCACACCTTCTAAGTTGATGAATGGTTCAATATCATCCATGACCTCGCCAGGGACTGTAAATGTGCCGACACGTATACATTCCATCACCCAACAATATCTAAACACCATCAGTTATCTAGTCATGTGTCATGATTACTGGGATCAGGCTGATATAGCACTGCAGGACCATAAAGGTTGGTTAATCATGTAACAATCTCTTTCTTTGACATGCTTAAATACTGATATAGCACTGCAGGACCATAAAGGTTAGTTTATCACGTAACAATCTCTTTCTTTGACATGCTTAAATACTCATATAGCACTGCAGGACAATAAAGGTTAGTTTATCACGTAACAATCTCTTTCTTTGACATGCTTAAATACTGATATAGCACTGCAGGACCATAAAGGTTGGTTTATCACGTAACAATCTCTTTCTTTGACATGCTTAAATACTGATATAGCACTGCAGTACCATAAAGGTTGGTTTATTTATCATGAAACGATTTCTTACTTTGTCTGGCCTTCATGCTGATATAGCACTACAGGACCATAAAGGTTTGTTTATCACGTAATGATCGCTTTCTTTGACATGCTTTAATGCTGATATAGCACTGCAGGACCATAAAGGTTGGTTTATTTATCATGAAACGATAGCTTACTTTGTCTGGCCTTAATACTGATATAGTACTACAGGACCATAAAGTTTTGTTTATCACATAATGATCGCTTTCTTTGACATGCTTTAATACTGATATAGCACTGCAGGACCATAAAGGTTTGTTTATTTATCATGAAACGATAGCTTACTTTGTCTGGCCTTAATACTGATATAGTACTACAGGACCATAAAGGTTAGTTTATCACGTAACAATCTCTTTCTTTGACATGCTTAAATACTGATATAGTACTACAGGACCATAAAGGTTTGTTTATCACATAACATTCTTTATTTTGCTGGCTTTAATATAACATGTGTATAACAATGCCATCCATACATGATGTGAGTGGACAGATTGCAACAATGCCAATCATGTTGTGTTGATATTGATGTGCTTAATCACATGATGTCTTTCTTACCCCTGCTAATTAAGGTTATTGTAAAAAAAACAAATGACAAAAGATTGAACATTTGGACAAGAAATTAATTTCTAATGCTCGCTAAATTGAAAGTATGTTATTAATCTTAAACACGATGTAGTTTTTGTTTTGTTATCATTAGGAAAAAAATTGAATTCACTAGTCATTTGTGATTATAATATGTAATTTTTGACACATTTACTCAACTGACCTCTGCTATGTTTTACGTTTATTATGTACATACCCTTTCTATACTAAGATTTATCTACAGTCATTAGTAATGAGATATTTGACAGAATTATTTAACATAGTTTTGATCTAAGTTATGAGATATTTGACAGAATTATTTTACTATTTTTGAAGGTTTCTTTGATGAGTTAAATGAACAGTGTGGAGCTATATCTCATCATAGCAGTATATCTGACTTGGTGCTCTATGTTAAAACTGGCTTACAGCGGCTCAAAGATACGTGACACAGAACAACCTGTGACATCAGAACTGGCTTACAGAAACTCAAAGATACGTGATCCAGATTATTTTGTAACATGGACTTACAGAAACTCAAAGATACGTGATCCAGATTACTTTGTAACATGGACTTACAGAAACTCAAAGATACGTGATCCAGATTACTTTGTAACATGGACTTACAGTGGCTCAAAAACGTGAAGTGCAGGTTGACCAGATAGATCAATACAAGCTTCAGTGGCTCAAAGACACATGAAACATGAGGGTTACTTATTATTCGAATAGACAAGCGATTATATCACAAAAAAAATGACAAATGGTCATAATCTATGCTCTGTTACATGCAATGTTGTCGAAAATAAACTCCAATATTATTATTCCTGACTATTTACTACAGCACACAGACAACAATGTCATTTCTCTTATTGTTCAAAACTATTACGCAAGGATTTTATTCTTATCAAATACATTTGAATACAGTAGACAAAAATCAAGACCTTCAAATATTCTGCAGAAGTATGATCATCAAAATGTCCAGGATGAATATGCTCCTGTTATTAGGAGGTTCATGGTGACTGTAAGGTTGCTTTGTGTGTCTCATGTTGATTATCACTAGATTATCAGTAACTGGTGAATCAACAGTGCTTGCAGAGCGTCATCTCAACACTCTATGTATCTTATTATCGCTTTATAACCAGTTGTTGATTTCTGGTGATTCAACAGTTCTGACTTAAACTTGTCTCAACATAAGTGAATTCAAAACTTTGTTCTACATTTTTAGTAATTTTTCTTATCTTTTTAAACCTATATATTTTCTTAATAAGATGGGTGCTGTATGAAGGTCTGACATCTAGCTTGGAGTTAGGACTTTATAATGGTGGCCACAGTGGATAATTGAGCTGTCCATATATTTATATGGTGCTGAGGAATCTTGGTATTTGATGATTTAGTCAGTTGTATGGCAGCTGTGATATGCCATATTCTATTATTAAGCTTATTTTAATACATTCTAAGTAAATGCAGCCTGAACCTGTCCTCATAGTCGTTGATAGTCTTAAAGTATTATCGGTAAATGAAAAATGTGTTTTATATGAAAGTAAAGAAAAGAACCCACCAAGAATAGTACTAATAAGTACAGTGTATACTATCAGACTTAATGTGCTTAACATAGTTTATTTTAACTTGTGATACGCATGTATAAAGGGGAAATACAGGGGGATTGAGGCTCCATGGGTACACATGTTTAGAATATTGGAGGGGTGACAGGGTATATATAATGAATGGAAGTTGAAATGAAGGTAAAATGGATAGTAAGGGTGGTTACACAAGGGTAAATGGAGGGAACATTTATCTATGATAACATTCTACAGGGTAACTTGGTAACAGAAGTATGGGACATCACAACTTCATGATTGCATGTAAGTTAGATAAAGTACAGAGGGTGTAGCATCTTAGCTGTAAGTTATGTTCGCATGTTAGACATAAAACAGATTGAATAACATCACAACTTTAGGTCATATGTTTAAGTTAAATATAACACAAATGGGGTAACATTCAGTCTTGAGGCTTGGTTGTGTTAGTCAAATTTAATGCAGATGGTGTAATATCAATCACAGTTGTTAACTATGTCACAGGTTCAGGTGTCAAAATAAGTTATTTACAGTGTTACAATATATATATTGTATTATTATTAATCCAGAGTGGTCTGTAGTTGACCTATGGTGCAGATTATGCCTTTCTTATGTGATATTTAAAGTAAGTGGAATTTTTTAGCCAGGAGCATCTTGTAAAATTTAAACCTATCAAAAGAATGAAAAATTATTTGTGCAAATCTAATTTGTTGATGCTTGTGAGCATATGTCCACTGTATGATTTGTATAAAGGTACATGTGTTCTTCTTGTGTTTGTGCTATAATTGTCACAATAAGAATCATAAGCATTACATAATGGCTGTTGTTTACTTTTATGTTTGCAAATCATTGAAATTATTTATTTAAAAAATCTCAACCTGCCATAACCTTACATATCACTTATAGTTGTGTCAGCTAGACAATATACAGTGAATGGGCAAGCTTTAAGGATGTTATTTTAATCTTTGCTTTGTATTTATGCTAATCGACTTAAATTAACCTCTGTAGATTGGAGAGTTCCACATCCTGTTTTTAGACTGTAGAGTTCCACATCCTGTTTTACACATTCATGTTGTGACATTATCCATTGATACACCAGTAACATTAAGTTGATTCTCTATGCCTATTATAATGCTATGTAATAGCATGGTTACATATATGTTATATGAATTAAGGCAAAGCCTTGAAGACGAACGCAGTTCCTGTTCGGCTAGAGCCTATATTTTCCTCATCTGTCATTGTTTTTCGTCTTGCATTCAATTGTGGATGCCAATTCGGATATTTCTGTTATCAAGATGTTTAATGTAAATGTAAAAAACGCATGTGTTAGATAACCACAGATTTCCCAGAAGACAACAGTTGGCCATTTTGCGAAGTTGATAATTCTTCATAATTGCAAGATATAGAATAGAATAGAATTTATAGGTTTAGAACTAATCATCATGCCTACATATTGTCTATAGAACTCACTTTGTGAGTCTCTGCAAAGTTGCTTTGCGGCTTCGTCATCTCTCACTGCATTTGTTATGAGTGGGATTGCCTCTTCTGAAATATTATTTTTCTCTTTATCATTTTTAAAGCATTGTAATTAGACGGCACATGCATTTTCAGGTTGCAGAATTACTGGCCATATTACATTTTAAAGGGGAGATAATTAAGCATGTCTATTTGTCAAAGTTTTGTGTTATCTTGTTAAGTTTTTAACATTTCTCACTTAGGTAGTATGTATTGTATTTGTTGATTTTCAAGTGTTTTATTTATGTTTTAATATAAAAAAAACTTCAGATGGTTTTGAGTTATAAACAAATGATGTGATTTTATAACAATGTTGACTTTTATGAACTAAGATGATTTAGCAATATTTTACTGTTCAAGTGAAAGGTTTTGTTGTTTTAAGGAGGGAACAAATATTTTTCCCTTATAAAATCAAATCAGTGGTATTTTTTTTTTTTTTTTTTATAAATATTATCGTTATGAAATAATTGAAAAGAGAATCAAATATATAAAGAGTGAAAAACAGGAATTAAATTGCTTGTGTAAGATGGTAGTGGTAGTCGCAAAAAGAGTAGTACCCTACACACAAATAGGAAATTTCATATGTATACAAAGAGGTCAATTTTATTTTGATTACTCATTGAATGTTTTGTTAAACGCACTTCCTCATAATGTTTAGAAAAGGGCTTTAGAAATTTACATGTAGGAATCTCAGTGCTATTCTATTGGTGATTTAGATATTACCACAGCAAAAACAAACTACACATTTTGCCATACCCAATGTTTGTGTATGTCTTTCAGTTCAAAATTGTGGTAAACATTTTTGTGTTTAACAGTTTAAAAAGAATTGTGTTCATGTAGCATTCCAGTTGTAATAATGTTGTTAAACATTAAATTTGTACCCATGTCTGTTCATTGGTTTGTGCTACATCCTCTTTTGATAAAATGTTTTCTCGTAATGGTGGGTCATTTTCTTGTTTCCATGTGTTCTGTAGAGAATAATTTGAAGTTAAGAATTGTTCATCACAAGTATTGTACTATTTATAGACGATGTTCTCTTAAGTTATTTTTCACAAGTTGTCTTCAGTATGTTTTGACTTCCAACTGTTCCCATGTACTAATTTACTTGTTTTCTCTTTCAATACGGTATATCAATGTTTTCTCTTTTCAATAATTTATATCAATGTTTAATCCTTTTAACTATGCACCACCTTCTTATAATGTAACAGAGACAAGAAATTGACAACCAACTCTGCAAGGAGCCAGAAACCCCTAGGTTAGGAGTTCAACGCTCTACCGATGGAGCTAAAAGATTAATTTGATAGTACAAGTTGTATAACTGATGATAAACTGCATGACATATTCCACTTCTAGAGACAGAGGCATCTTCATCTCTTATACTTAAGGTATATTTCAAAGATGTGGTAACATTGATGACACTTGAAACAATAATAAACAGAAAAAGGTGGTTAAACTGTAGTATTGGTACGTCTCGCCTCAATAAGCTTATCTTTTATTTAAACTTAATTATGTAAAAGTTATATAGATAAGAGATTCATATTAACACTAAATGTTAAACCTGGTCAAAAGAGTGGTTAGCAGTAAGCCTTATATTTATATACTGAAAACAAACATCACAACAGCAGTAAGATAATGAAGTTCATTGCAAATGAAAAATGTCATCCCAGAGTTACATTGTCACATATTTATAATTTGTATGATTTCTCTGTTGTCCAGTATACACGCATCTTATCACATGTGTATAATGTTAGTTATAGAGGCTATAAGTGTTACCTGTTAATTGTGTGTTGCATTCCATGTAATTATTTTGTCTCTACTATGCTGTTATGATTACATTTGAACTATATGAAGGTCTCTTAATTTCTTTGGTAAACAGAACAACCTCTGACTAACATGCCAAATCTGTTACACAAAGAAACTTATTTTCTGAAAGAACCAGTGCTTTATGTCTGACAAACTTGTAGAATCTGTTTGAATAATCAATTATCCATCTTAATACCAGTAGAAGTGCCCAACCAATCTGCCCAAATATAAAACCTGTAGAATATATAATACATCCTTTCAATTTCTATAGAAATATCCAATTAAAGTATTCTAAATCAGTAGTATCTAAATTTTGGGAGAGAAATTGTCAATCTGAAGACAAAAAAAGTCAGATGTGATAAGTATAGTATAAAATTAAAAGCCAAAACTATCTTTCTGTATCTAACTTGCATTATAAAAATCATCTGGCCATGCTTGAAGCACATGTACAGAAATCAGATTTAAGTAAAACCTTTCCTTTAAACAAGTCTACCCTTCAGAAGTGGTGTAACTTGAAATGGAACCTGTTGTGATAATTGAGTACTTCTATAAGAAACCTTCTGGTTGTATATGTTACTGCCTACTATACTACTCTGCTACCGTCAAATTTAAAACAGAACCACTTGTGATGAATTTTATACCTCTTTGAAAATACTTTACGATTGTATTGCTATGATTAAATGTATGTGTATAGTTCTTTATTGGCCTACTAATGTCAGTAATTCCACAGCAAGCATCTTTATGTAGATGTCTGTTTGTGTATGTGTCTCTTATATGTCTCAGTGTGTGCAGCTGTGTGAAACACTGTTATTCTTGTATATTCTTGACATAGCTGTCCTTAAACAACCTTAAACATGTTTAAAAAGGATATGACATGTACAGTTAGTCACTCTCATTACCTGCGCAAATATCAACATTTGAACTAATTCATTTTACTTTATAGAACGCATGGCTTATATTATAGTTGCAAGGTAGGAGTTAGTGTTTATGATTGAAAAGCTAGCAATATGATAGAAATTAAGTGGGTCAGCTAAAAGATGGAAGGTTGTGTTTCAGATTGAATAGTTAGCTACAAGATGGGAGGTAGTGTGTTGTATTGGTAAATTATTATATCCTCCTTTAGCTGTTAAATTTTGCTTGTGTTGTGTGTCTAAAACTAAATTGATAAGATAAATAAGTTCATTTTGCAATATGGCATTACTATTACATCACTTTGAGTTACCTTGATAGCCATTTATATTGTATTCTGATGTCATTATTGCAAGGTTGTGTTCAGATGTTACATAGATTGTGTAAGCTAGTCATCCATGCTTGTCACACAGTTAGATAGTAACGAATAATGCATGGTCAAATTATACTCTTTATACAGAGCTTGATCATTTTAACATTCTCTGTTTTCATGTTGCTCTACATGTTTATGATAGAAAAATGACGTCGCATACATTTGTACCAGGGTATTATTTCATATGCAAACTTTACAAAGGTGGCATTAAAGATTGAAAATAAATAAATAAATTAATTAATTAATTAATTAATTAATAAATAAATAAATAAGACATAAACATTAATGTCTTGAACCATTGTTTGCTTTAAACATTTATAACGAGATTAATTCATTTAGATATTAGAAACCTAGGAACTGTAGACTAGGGTAGATTTATATATCTTTGAAGCATATTCTGTGAGTTATTCATTCCTTGTGATCAAACATTCCGAGGTGAACATCGACCAGTAACGGTATAGACATTGAATACAGTTTATCAAAGTAAATACAGTTTATCAAAGTAAATACAGTTTATCAAAGTAAATAGAGTTTATCAAAGTAAAAACAGTCTATCAAAGTAAAAACAGTCTATCAAAGTAAATACAGTCTATCAAAGTAAATACAGTTTATCAAAGTAAATACAGTTTATCAAAGTAAATACAGTTTATCAAAGTAAATACAGTTTATCAAAGTAAAAACAGTCTATCAAAGTAAAAACAGTCTATCAAAGTAAATACAGTTTATCAAAGTAAATACAGTTTATCAAAGTAAAAACAGTCTATCAAAGTAAATTTAGTTTATCAAAGTAAACACAGTTTATCAAAGTAAATACAGTTTATCAAAGTAAATTCAGTTTATCAAAGTAAATACGGTACAGTTTCTCAAAGTAAATTCAGTTTATCAAAGTAAATACAGTTTATCAAAGTAAATTCAGTTTATCAAAGTAAATTCAGTTTATCAAAGTAAAAACAGTTTATCAAAGTAAATACAAGTAAACATTCAAATGCTCTTGCTAATATGATGTTCAAATGTTCTGACAGGTCGTAAGTATATATATATACACTGTTCTGTTTATCAAGTGTCTTCAATGTCCTTTTCATGCTGTTGTTATGTTTACCATTAAAATGTCTCATTAAGAATCATTATGTCTTGATTGTGATGGTGTTTATTTAGTTGTATTAGCTAGCTGTTATACCTTCATCAGAGTTTAGTTGGTTTTGGCTGCTTAAATCTTCATTCAATAGCATATTTTCATGAGTCATAGTGCACTGTCCATGTGATTAATGATATGAATTGTTAAAGTGCTTTATAACGATTACATTGGGTAGGAATGCAGGAAACGTTTATGCACGATACAAATGTTTCCAGAATGATCTGTCGATTCTGTAGATTTGATAAAAACATAAAAAATATCATTACTGATATCAAATTAAGAGGATGTATTAGTTAAATTTTTTATAATGAAAAGTAATACCAGTAGGAAAGAAATAAGAAATTTCTATAAAGATCCTTTACGTTTGAAATAACGTTCAAGTGTCTGTTGAAATGAGCATGTTGGTAGTGTCTGCTGAAATGAGCATGCTGGTTGTGGCAAGTCTTTTGTGCTGAAATGAACATGCAGGAAAATGACAACAATCCATCTTGGACTGAACATGTGCTTGAAACAAGTGTACAAATAAAATTGTAAATTTGCTTTCTTGTTGGATATCAATTATGTTTCCAACTTCTTTCACTTTCAGGGTGTAAATAATTTAAGTTTTCTTAACACAAATGATACTGATAAATTAGTGCTGACCTTTGTACATCAATGACTTTTGTTACAAACTTGATCCGAGTATTGAGTGTTTTAATAATTGTGACTTTTGTTACAAACCAGACACCCATTGAGTGTTTTAATGTATGGGAGAGCGCCACATTCTGTGGGAGAGTGGTATTGGTCTCTTTTTATCCTGCAGTCACTTCTATCGTGATTCTCTATAGCATATAAACTGTACATTTTCATTGGGAATCATTGTTTTATATATCATGATGCTTATTGTATGTCTTACTGTGTTATGCAAACACAAACTTAATATATATTGACATTTATTTATGCATAATTGCAATTGATTTATATATAAAATGAGTATACTTTTATCAATGTTATTGCTGACATTTGTTTCACCGTGATCTATGATTACATAATAATGACTGCAGAATGTTTCTGTGCGATGGCCGATTGTTAACGTGTTACCGTGTGTTGTGTATGTATGTCTGTAAGGTTGTGTATATGTACGTTTGGCTTCCTGTCATGCTTGCCATGGATAAATAAAACATAATGTGCCACATTATTTATGTAGAAATCATTAGGCCAAATTATAAGATATACATATATACAACAAATTTTCATGATCACAATTAAAATGACACAAATGTCTGAAAATGATTTGTTTGTTGTCTTTATAAATTGCATTAATGGTTGTCATTGTAATGTCAATACCTATCTACATACAATGTATTAGTATCATGTTCTGTTGATGTCAGTGGAAATATCTCCTGTCTTAATATCCACTCATATAGGCCTGAATAGTAGGAGGGGGAGCTTAAATAATTATTGAATCAACTGCACAGTTCAGACCAAAGGAACAGCAGTTATGGCTATCTGAACAAGATAATTATTGAATCAACTGCACAGTTCAGACCAAAGGAACAGCAGTTATGGCTATCTGAACAAGATAATTATTGAATCAACTGCACAGTTCAGACCAAAGGAACAGCAGTTATGGCTATCTGAACAAGATAATTATTGAAT
>JAUMGZ010209887.1:0-12027 GCA_032359645.1 Pododesmus macrochisma | reverse complement strand
AAGAGCTGCAATATTGGAAGCATATTTATTAACACCAATGACGAATTTACAATAGCGAGTATGGATTTTTTCTGGCACAAATTTTGGAAAAGAATTTTCAAGATTGTTATTAAACGCTGTAGTCGTTAGCTTTACAATATATATATAAATATATTGATCCCAGATTAAAATAAGTCTATATTGTCAACTTTTTAAAGTTCAAGTCAAACACCATTATTGAGAAACTTGAAGAACGGAAATATTTCATTACGGAAACATGCAATGTCGTCAATTTCATATATGAATCGATTAGTGTCAATTTTCATAAAAATGAAAAGTTATATATGAGCCGGGGGGGCAAAAAAAAATTTGTTCTGTCGCACACATATATTTGCTGATTTGCCGGGACTTTTGTCATAAAAAAAGGAAAAACTTCGGGTCGGGCGGATGCATGCAGGCTACTGTCCTGCCCACAGTTGAGTTAAAGGGAAAAAACAAACGTTTTTTTCTTTATTTTGTAAGATTGATTGATCGGACTTCAAATTTAAACAATTGAGTAAATCATTCATAAATACAAACTCATAGACTTTGCAGATTATGTCAAACTTCTAAAGTGACAAATGGTGTTGATTTTTAACCATTCTTTTAAATCTACACACACGGGGCAGTCCAGAATATTATATTTTGCTACTGTATGCATCTATTCCATCAAAGAAATACATTTATCATCATTTTTGCTATAAAGAAGCGTATCAATATTTTAAAAAACACAAAAAACCCTATGTTGTGCCTCCTGGGTTTAAAAGGGGAGGTGTTTCCCCGTTGATTGATTCAACCACAGCATTAAGTGCATCCTAAATGGAGATGCATTGCTTTACGAAGTAGGTTTGTGCTTCAAGTTAACATTTTTGTAAAATTAGTCTTAACTCTGAGCATTAATATATCTATATATATATATGTGTGTGTTGAAGTTCTATTAAGTGTGGGGCACTAACACACAAAAACAATATATGTAAAATATAATGCTTAAACATTGCCATTATTTTTGCTGTGCCTATATGTTGAACTATAAACTCAAAAGAAAATCAAACACACGGAAAAGGCAATGCAAGGTTGAAGTATACATTCGACACACATCCTATTCAACTAGACATACTTGCCATATTACCAAAGTATTGAGAATTGATTGATTCTGCAAGCATCCAAGTAGAATTGACATTTAAAATTTCGATATATATGAATATAAATTCTACTTACCGTTTGACTCTCTCAACCTTGCCGTGTCTGATCTTCCGCGTTTCCACGACACTCCGAAGAAAGACTTTCCCACTCCTGCCTTCGCACTTTGTCACCAATATCACTGTTTTTTCTGGGTCTATTTTGTCCACATTGAATTGTTCAACCTCATCAACTAAACGTTCATCTAATCCTTGGAGACAGTTTCCCAATAGAGACGCTGTGCTTAGCTCGTCCTCGTCTCCCCCGGGGACCAGGGAGTCTGGTGTGGTGGGTACAGAAGAAAAGGACGAGTCCTCCCCCTCCGATGACATTACAATCATTTTTAGGAAAATCTTACCCGTGTAAACAGACTCGAACACTACTTCGACCTTTAGAATGTATCCACGTTAATTGACCAATTGACCCTCTGACCACGCTGTTCAATAACCCCGCTGGGCGACGCCCCCTTTTAAATATTACTTCGGATTACGTACAAGTGCTATGTTGTAAACACTCGGAATATACGATCTATCCAAGATAACGTCACACCACCGACACGCTGGACTATACAAGTCATTAACTTTCACATAAAACAAAATTCAAGAAATTAGGTAAAAAATCAATTGAAAGCAAAATGGCATTTCAACACGTACAGATAAAAAAAATGAAAATGAAAAGATAGACTTGCCAGCTCATATCGAAGAGAGGTTCATTTGGGGTGAACAACCGTAGAGAGGAAACAGAAATATAACCTTTGTCGAGTACACGATATTACACAAAAGTAGAAAATTAACTTAATGTCATTGTTCGAACAAAAAGGAAGGAAATATTACATAGAGTTAAGTATGTAGATGTTCTCGTTAATCTTCCCTGATTGCCCCCTTACATTGCCACATGTTTACTTAAATGAACATATATACATGTACACGCTTATATCTCTGCACGCATCTATATGTACATTGAATATACCTGTGTCGAACGCAGATTTATCAATAATTAACATATTGTGGGTATAAAGTATAGGATGTTACACAAATCAATATTACGCATGTTTTGCTGCAGTGAACGTCGTTTTAAAACTACGAACTTTTACTAACCGGTTATGTCTGTACTTTTAAACGGTTGTATGCAGTTTTTCTTGTCAGTTGAATTGTGCAAATCATCACTCTTCTAATCCTCGATATTTACACATCAAAGCTACTTGACATGCTAGTTTTTACAATTATCTTATTTAAAACTGTAGTTTATATGTGTATATATATTTGTATTGAAATATTTGCAGTTAGTTGTCAATAAAGCTTAACCGGACTCTTTTTAAATGTTGAACACACACACGCACACAAACGAATTTCTATACGAAAGAGCAAATTCTGATCAACAGACATATTTAGTGTGTTATATTGTGTTGTGTAGCATGTAAAATTTGGCATCAACATGTTGCATGACCATCGGCCATAAACAATCAAACTTCCTCTCAACTCGTTAATACTCTGTGTCATATTATCAAATAATAGCTGATCGAAGTATCCCCAACCCTGAACATCCCCGTAGTTTTAAAATTTGACACGATTCAATTATAGGGATGGGAAGAGAGAAAGATAGTTGACTCATGTAAGGTATGCAAGGCCCAAACATTCTGTCCAAAAAAACTAATTTACTTCAAGTATTGTGTGGAACAAGTTCAAACACATATTCCCAAATTTAGTAACAATGATTTTGACCTTCCTCAATACAAAATGAAAAGAAAGAGGTCTGTCTTTCTTTATTGGTAAACCATTTTACAAGTAGGCCTGAATAAATCAAATGACACTAAAAATATCGCGTGGAAACATGCTGAATAATATATTTTCCCGTAACAATGACCTTGGCCTTTATTTAACCAATTATCAATAGTTTTCATCCTTTCTTAATAGAAAAATCGTCTTACCAAGTTGAATATAAAAACTGGAACAAAAGACGCCCAAGGAAATCATTGAGCTGAATTACATGTTATTTATTAGTTACCTTAATAGTTGAAGTATGTACCCGAAACGCAATGGGATTCTGCTTTTGCTAACAAAGAACCGACATATCAAGTTTGACTTGAATTTAACAATGGAACTAAAGATATTGCGCGGAAGCGACCTGGGGTACATTGAGTTATAGCGACCTTGGCCTTCGACACGTAACCTAAAGTCAATAGGGCTCTTCCTTTTCTTATAGGAGACCAATATACCAAGTTTGACTAAATCTTATTAAAGAAATTTAAAGTATCGCGCGGAAATGAATTCAAAAAAATACTTATAATTGTCAATAACAGTGGGCTTGAACTTCGACCATTACAAACCAAAACCAATATGGTCCTCCCTTTCTTTCATATCAGGGGAAATGCGGCATACCAATGTTGAATTAATTCCAATCCATGATTGAAACTGAAGATATCGTGCAGAAACCAAAATCGTCTACGTAACAATCAAATTTAGGATAAATGTTCACGAACCAATTTAAGTCGCTTCGCAGTCGATCTTTCACAATAACAATACTTGTTTCTGCACTGTTTCTATTCCTTCACATTCTCTTAATCAGGTTTAATTATAATGACACCTTGTACAAAAAGCACACAAACAGAATGTATGCAATGACACCTATCTCAAAGATGTATGTTTGTACAAGTTTCCTTTTATCCCAGCCGCTTCAAAACCTAAGACGTTAAATTTAGCCAATCTTCTCGCTCCCTGCCAAGCACTAAGCATTTCCGGGTACGAGAAGGACTGGTTGGTTCGGTGCCAGGGTAATGTGACCGAGTGAAGTATCATGCCAATGTGTCTACGGAGTAATATTTCAGTGAGACAGCAGTATAAAGTCGCAATAAGTGCGCACTGTTACAAGCAGACACCGTCTCCATGTGATCTATACGTGAATTTTTTGTTTTTTATTTTTTCAAGTTCAAGTTCTTTATCAACATTAAGTCTTACGAATCTTCGGTATAAACATATATATTATATGGTTGCATAAATATTCAGCGCATGTACTCAATAAAGAAACAATGTTTCAAGTTTAAATAAGAACGGACGTTAAACCCCAATAAAACAAACAAACGAATTCCCCTTTCTACGGTCAATCTTTAAATTTTATAGTCAAATCCTTAACCTTCGGAAATAAACTTGTGAGTAATTCAAACTTGTCGATCTTTATGGATGGTAAAGTTTGAATACAGATGTAGATATAGATACGTAATTAAAGTACTAATTGGCATATACCATATACAATATATACATGCAACGCCATAATAATGTTACCCTGCCCTACTATATCCATGTGGTAAGGCATCCAGTGATCAGTGATACCGTTAACTGTGCAATGTATTAAATTTCAAAGCACATTAGACAAGAGGTCTATTGTACCTAAAGTATACCAACAGCCAAGTTTATTATTGTCATGACTGAATTGTTTTATTGTCGTTATAGATGTATTGTGTACAAACATTCAAAGGAAATCGTGCGACCGAATTATTTTATGTGAATATGGCCATCAGATTTGACCGCGAATTTCAAATTAACCTTTATATTGTTTGGCACTTATTTCTGAAACAGTTCTCGTGTAATCTTTCCACGTTTGATATAAATTTATGAGGTCACTGCACTAGATACAGGACATATTTTTATATTATAATAAGAATTGATTTCTATTGGTATATAAAATTGAAGTCTTTATTAAAAAAAACATAAAAAACAAAAATGACAAAACACACAAAAACAAATAAAAAAACATAAAACGAAACAAAAATAGAATAAAAAGCATCGTGACCCACCAAGGACCATTTATTAAGTGGAATGAGTTCAGTTTACACATGACCGAGATCATCTGAAAAGAATCAATTAATTTGGTAATTTATTAACCACGTGGGAACTAATTGTCATAAGATGTAATACTGGATATGCTATCGAGGATCAGGCAATGCCCATAAAGGAGGATCGAGAAGTTTAAATACATATACCTAATAGGTAACTCTTAATCAATTCAATCAATTCAAACATAACCTTTGTTACAATATTTGAACACATGACTTAATTAAACTCGCAAATAGAAATTAGGAGATTAAAGTAACCAATTGCACCGTGTGTAATGAGAGAAGCGATATTAAAAAAAATATATATCGTGAAGTTACAGTAAATAAAGCACATAACAAATATGGATAGAAAGGTTCACCACCAATACCGCTCAGTCTACTCCGTTTTATTTTTTCTTATCTGTTTACCTATGTTTCTTATTTATGGAAATATTGTCATAGTTTCTGTTCACCACGTGAAGACGGCTCCCATATTGTGTAAGTATTATAGAGAAAACTGCAGGTGATAAAACGAGACTTTCTAAATGACGTAACCTATAATTAAAAAAATAATATAATCTTAATGATAAAATGGTTAGCAATAATCGATATCGAAATTTGGTAAACGTAATTGAAAATAAATATGTTATCGATAAGCGCTTTTTTTTCTTAAAAAAAATAAAATGTCAAATTGTGAATAAAATACTAAATTGTTGAGTAGCATTACATGTAATTGTATTACATGTATAGAGCATTTACAAAGAAATTAAATACACTTTATTAACACTTCTGATGATAATTAGTAAGTATACGGTGAGATTGTATTGTGATCCAGTCTCCGCAGCAACACTTTCTAAATCAATCAATCAATTTGAAGTGTGCATTAATAATCCAATTCTTTATTTCTCTTAAAACATATGTTATACAGTACAGAGATGTTAAACACAAAAATCACTAATCAATTTGAAGTGTGCATTAATCGATCTTATTTTTAAAAGAGCTTCTGATAAGCGCATTCAGTGTAGATTTCTCTGTACTTCAGTCTCTGTCTCTAAATTAGATTCAATAGATTATTTGAAAAGTTCTAGTGAAACAGTTTCCGTATGTTTTTATGACATCGGCTTTAAAGTATTTTGTTGTACCAAAATGTTTTTTCTTGGTTTTAAAGCAAACCTACTAAATTATGCGATAAAACACTTAACAAAGATTTCGAGCAACGTTTTGCGAAAAAGTTTTTAGAACATTATTGAAACATTCGGTGCTAGCTGGAGGGTTAGAAAAACCTAAACTTTGAAATGTATCGTCAGGCGACTATTAACATTATTAAAGTGAAAAAGTAAAAGGGTCACAAAAGAATAAGTTGACTTTCGAATCAAATCTTTCTTTTGTTCTCTAGAAAGGACTAAAACGCGATAAATAACCGATACTCTTATAAAATACAAAAATCCAGTTAGGAAGAAATGGAAATATATATTAAATATTTGTTAGATAGGTGCGAATCTTTTCTGGTGTATCTTTTCAGCTGATACAGACAAATGGAACTTAACAGTATTGCAAAGTAGGATGAATATTACCAGGAACAGACAAACAGCTAATGAAGTGATGTTATTGGGTTATTTCCGAGGAGGTACGACGTTTCTGGGAGAGGTTCTCGGCAAAAGAGAAGGATCTTTTTACCTATACGAACCTCTTTATCAACTAGCAAGATTTGAATTCTTTACTGGAAATTCTTTATGTAGTATGGTGGATTCGAGATGTCGGTAAGCTTTTATTTTTTCATTAATACTTGTGTCAGGAATGTAACAAAATTAAATTTGAAAAGTTCCGTCGATATAAAAACAACATTATAAGTTAAGCAAATGTATGACAGGGTACATGGTCCCATGTTTCCCGTCAGGATTTTATGTACAATGAGCCGAAGGCGAATACATGACTCTGATAGGGAACATGGATCGTGTACCCTGTCAAAGAGATGTATAACGATTTTTTCATACAACAAAGCCATGATAACTTTGAAAGAGAGTTATAACAACTTTCACCCATTAGTTTCAATCATAAATTAATTAAATATAAATTACATTTCTGTTAAAGTTTAGTATTTTATTTTTAAAATCAAAATTCCTAAATAGCTTTGTAATGGGAATTACCTTCCCTACCGCGCGAAATAGCGCGTGCTTTTATGTACTGTCAAGATTACAAACATAGCAGTATATATGTTGCCCGGCAAGTTAACCAATCAGAATACGGCATTTATCTTTGCAGTATGACAAACCGTAAGAACAGTCTTTCAAAGTCTGTCTCTAACATTTAATCGTCGCCAAATGACGCGCACGAGAAAATGAATGAAGAGATAACTGGCCTAAACAAATGAAACCCATATTACAACACAATCAAACCATGCATTTTGGAAAATGTGAAGCCTAATAGGGAATACTTTCCAACGTTTTCCCCAAGATTGGGCTTTTCTTATAGTCAACACGCTAAGCTAGGTCTACACACGATCAAACTCAAGTGTATCCCAGTGCAATGAAGAATATTATGTTTATTTGTTATACAAATCTGATTGATGTGTTGCTCATACCAATTATTTAAAATTGTAACGTAGACCATAGAGATTGTTTAAATTTTCAACCCTTTAATAAGAAACCATAACTTCAATCCCTAATTGTAACCTAGATGAAGGGTAAAACGAAGAAAAACATCTGTTTCGCGTGCATACGCAAAGTGTACTCAAATCTAACAAACAAGTAAACACTTGGCGGTCACTTAGAGTTCACATTTCTGCGTTTCGCTTATATGGTGACCGAGTTCTGTGACAATCGAATTTATTATTAATCAATGTTAAACTTTTATGTGAATGCTTATCAACTCTTTTTTAGATCAATCGGAAAACCGCTCGGGCCTTTCCGTCATACTTAGGAAAAACACTGTTTAGATATCATCATTCGGAAAGTAGATACCTGAATATCTTCCTTATAGATATCTACAATCCTAATTCAACTATCTATTAATATATCTATATCAGGAGAACACAGAATTTTTTTATTTCCGAATGCAGATATCTACCTATCTGTTTTCGTAATAAAATATCTACATTCAAAATTACGATATCAATATAAGTAGCTATCTACAAAGTTTATAGATAAACATGTAAATCCATTCGGACGTATGATATCTTTATTCGTAATGAAGATATATGTACCAGCAATGAGGATATATCTGATATAGCCGATAGAAATTCAGGGCCGTAGCCTGAGGGGGGCAATTGTCCATCCCAGACATTTTAATTTTGTTCTAATTATCTATGACAAATTCCCGGCAAATATATAAATATATACATGTATATCCGACGAAAAAAAAGAAGTTTTGCCCCCTACCGGTTTTCCCCAGTCAACGGCCCACGAATTAAGGAGGCTTACCACTTCCAGAAATAACGGTTAGATGTTCTTGAAATTTTCATATATTAACAATATCATTTAAGATTGATTTTGTGAAAATTGAGGCATTCCTACGAGTCCTTCATTTTTTGTGAAAAATCCTAAAAAGGGATATTTCACAAATTTGATGATTTTTGTTTAAAAAGAAGCCGACTTAATGGTTTGTTTAAAACATTAACAAGCTTGAAATAATGAAAAATAAAGTTCATAATTTTGTTGAGAAATATTTATTTATGTAAAGTAGAAATTTGCCCATTTGACACACAGAAATGCCCTTTTTATCAATTATGTAATGAATTCATTATCAATTTTGATCAGTGAGTTATACCCGAATTAAATCCCCTTTGGTGACCCAATGTTGACCGACACAATGTCCTATTGCTTTTGAATTGTCCATTTAACTTTTTCTTTAGAGGTGCACAGTAAGGTTATTTTATTACAAAATGCATACCTGACAGGGAAGTGACGTCACCAATATACAGACAAGGAGAAATTGATGACGATGTGGTGAAACACCTTAAGATACTTTGGTTCGAATGAAGATATCTCTATTAACATTGATGATATCTTAACTACAACTTAGGTATCTTAATTAATTTTCCGTAAAATCTGACCTCTGGTTAAAGTTTGAGTGTCATAAAGTGCCTTATTCCTTAATCAATATTTTTATCTTTCAGACCATCTAATATGGCCAATACTGTTGAAGAGTTACTCAACGCAGTTTACGATTGCGATTTTACGAAAGTTAGAGACAAACTTCGAATGTGGCAGTTCTCAAAAGGTCAAGGCCTGGAGGACTGGAAAAAGATGACAGGATGCAATAACACAGAGGACGAATGTCTTCAACGTCAAATTCAGAGATGCAAGATCGCCAAATTTAGAGTCACCAAGGAGTTTCGAGTTACAATTGGTTTTCTGGAGAATCTTTTACGAAAAAGAGATCATCTTAAAATAGTGTTTCTACTTCGGGATCCGAGAGCCATTATCCATTCAAGAAGAAACATTTGGACGAGTACTTTTGGGAAGACAGAAGTGGTTTCAACTGCTCTCTGTGCGAAAATGAAAGACGATTTTACAAAGAGTAAAATTCTTGAGAAAAAATTTCCGAACAGGATATACACGTTATTTTACGAAAGCTACGTAGAAAATCCAAACGAAATCACAAAAGATATGTATAATTTTCTTGGATATGATTTCAAAAAAGATGATTTAATAAATATACAAAATATGACAAACTCTACATTTTCAGGCAATGCTAAAAATCGATTCTGGACAACAATCAGCAGGAACTCCATGGAAACTGCACGTGCATGGAGGGCCTCAATATTATACCACGTGATGCATTTCGTTAATAAGAATTGCTTCGATGTGTTCACTTTAATGAACTACCCAAAACTCAGTTCTGCTAAAGAACTTCACAATCCAGAAATGCCATTGATTTATCCATCGTCAAACAATACCGGAAGTTAGAGGCAAAACGTAATTACTAGTAAATGCATGTGCACTTACAGGGCGAGGTCAGACTCTCGTTCCTTGGCAGTTAGCCGTCGGTGATATCTGCCACATTGGGCGTTTTCTGTATAAAAGAACATGGCCTTTCCAATTGTACGACACTTAACTTATGCAATTAAACATGGTTTAGTAACGTGCATGTCGTTTTACTGTGTTCACCTGTGATTTTGTCTCAAGACTAAGGTCAGCATTAACCGTTCGTCGTCTTTAAACCGCCGTTTTTATCTTCTTTTCAGAAACAGTTGGGAAGCTTTTTGATGAAACTGGGTTTTTTCCTCATGGCTCCCTTTCAAAAAGGTCTGACGTTGCCCAATTTTATTATCAGGGCTTCTGATTGGCTGAGCCCTTTTCAACCTCTTGTCATGCAGAATCACTCATTTTCGCGAAACTTGGGTGTACGTTTCTCGCATGGTCCTTTCAAAAAGTGTACAGACGTTTTCGAATTGAATCTAGTAAGACTGCAGTGCTGAGCTTATTGGCCGAGACCTTTTTACTTCGGAACAGATCTCCCATACATTTCCTATATGTATCCATTGCACTGTCCCCCTCTAGAAATTGGACCAACATTGCCGAACTCGATCAAATATGACCACCAAAGCCTGTTCACTCAATACCAAGATGCCCCTGGTTAGACTTTTATATGATATTCATCTAATTGTACTTTTTGTATATCAAAGGTTGCCAAATTAAACTCAAAAGGGTTGCCACGGCTCCTTATAGGTTGAAACCTTTTTGTCTATGCATCTACATGAAGCACTTATATTGGAAACTGCAGAAACAAATAAGATAATCACAAAACTTAACGCGATACTAGGTAGTACTTCAATGACCCTTGGCCCTCTTGCTGTCCTCAATAACACGAATGCGAGGGACATTAAATTTGGGTCAGCCTTCCGCCCATTCATGTTTAAAATTGGTTTCCAAACAATAAACTTGCTTAGAGTCAATTGATTTCAATGAAAAACAATACCTAGACCAAGTTCGAAGACATTTTCTCATACATTTGATCAAGTTCCTTCAATCTGATTGACCAACAGTCCCCAGATAAAATTTCCATGGAGTAAATGGATTTCAATGAAGTCGGTTAATATGTTGCCTCGAGCTTTGGCCGAGATTCCTCTGCCCCTCAAACGAATGCCGTTTTCTGATAATGTTCGTTTGGGCCTAAAACGAACAATATCAGAAACGGCATTCCTTTGAGGGCAGAGGAATCGTGGCCTACCTCGAGTTGTACATAGTCTTAAGTTTGAATCTGTAGCATCTTCGCCTCTCGTATTCAATAAATTTGCTTCAATGTGATAATGTCCAAGCAATAATTCTCATTGCAGTTAATGGATTTCAATATTCAATGAAATTTGGTAAACAGGTGATTTTCTTTATTAAAACCTAGTTCCAATCCCGTCCATTTAAGCACATGCTAATCACATTGCTTCAATTTAATTGGCTTACAATAACTTTCCACATAGTCAACGGATTTCAATGAAATAAAATAATTTGTAATACACATGTATATTGCTTTTTATCAATATCTAGGTTAAGTTAAGTTCCGAAAATTTTAAACTAATTTAATCACTTTGTTTTTATATCACTGACCGAGAGCTTCCCTGTTGGTATTAAAATATATTTATAGCTAACAGATAAACGATACAACTATGTTCAACTTTGACCCATAATGGCATAAACTATCTTTGACTCTAAGGTCAAATTTGATTTTAAATGCTTGAAGGGTGCTACACATGAAAACATTGTGTAGTTTATCAGAAGATTTGTGAAATGTTGACAAAATATCTTGTTTTTGACCTACCTAGTTTCCCTTCTCTAAAAGAAATGCTTCTTAGCAAGTTTGATTTATATTGGTCAGGATTTATGTTGTTGAAAAGTTTACATATTTGCTAGTGTAAAACTTTGACCCAAAACATGTAGCATTTTTGACTCCAGGGTTATGCCTTGATTCTCCGTGTCTTCAGGTTGTTCAATATGCAACCATTTAGCTCCAGACCTAGTGGTTTATTAGAAATTTGATGAAATCCCCATTTATGGACAACTCCAATCATTTGAAAATTTTTTGAAAGT
>JAUMGZ010209876.1:0-12027 GCA_032359645.1 Pododesmus macrochisma | reverse complement strand
AATATATGTCCACGTTCAAAGTTTCAAAAATATATGTCATATTCCAAAGTCTTAACAACATATGTCCACTTCCACAGTCTCCAAAATATATGTCCAATTCCAAAGTCTCAAAATTCTATGTCCACATTCAAAGTCTCCAAAATATATGTCCAATTCCAAAGTCTCAAAAATATATGTCCAATTCCAAAGTCTCAACAATATATGTCCTATTCCAAAGTCTCAACAATATATGTCCAATTCCAAAGTCTCAAAATTCTATGTCCACATTCAAAGTCTCCAAAATATATGTTCAATTCCAAAGTCTCAAAAATATATGTCCAATTCCAAAGTCTCAACAATATATGTCCAATTCCAAAGTCTCAACAATATATGTCCAATTCCAAAGTCTCAAAATTCTATGTCCACATTCAAAGTCTCAAAAATATATGTCCTATTTCAAAGTCTCCAAACTATGTTCACTTCCAAAGTCCCAAAAATATATTTCCAATTCCAAAGTCTCAAAAATATTTGTCCATTCCAAAGACTCAAATATCTTTGTCAACTTTCAAAGTCTCAAAATTCTATGTCCACTTCCGAAGTCTCAAATTTCTATGTCCTCTTCCAAATTCTCCCTAACCTTAGTCCACTTCCATGGTCTCACAACACTATGCTCACTTCTAAAGTCTTGCCAAAAGGAGTGTCACTCAATTGCAGAAACATTAAGAAATGTGTATGGGTAAAATAAATCTAGAATGGAGTTGACCTATAAAAAATTGGAGAACAGATGGATGGCATAGGTTTTACACGGACTGTCGTTTTGAATACCATTATCACGCACTGTATTGATCAATCGTGTGTGCACATGTATGCGTGCTTTCTTGCGCGCGCGCGTGTGTGTGTGTATACTTGCAATTACATCATAGGTTCTGTCGAATTTTCTCATCAATATTGACCTAATGTGGTTATTGCCAGTGCATACGTGTGTGTGTGCGAATGCGTGCATGACTGTAACGGTTACATTCACGTGAATTTATACGGATTTAATTAATTATCTCATTGGAATCCTTGGTAAAACTAATGCCCGTCAGACAACGCAATATATTTGACCTTGACTTTATATACAAGATATCAATATGTTGTTATCCGCAAAACGGACGGAGTCAGTACGGATCGATATTGACTCATTAAAACGTCACTTGAATATGTACATAGTTGTCAGGGGAAATTAAAACGCAGCCAACTCGTCGTAGCGGGCCGTTCTGATGATTGATGAGACTCGTGAGCTACTTGACCATCACTATTGTCCAGTATGACCGCGAATGACTGATGCTTGTTCCAGTAATGGTCAGAACATATCAATGTAAGCCATTCAATAAGGGAAAGACACACTGTATTTGTTATTGATCATTGATCGCACTACTCGTGGGCTCCGTATACATATACACGTACATGCTGTATATAGCAGATAGAACCGTGCAAACGCACGTGTTGTACTACTATTGTTTTCCTCGTGAACGGTACCATTCACAATAGATAGTGGGCTCGACACTTGGTGTGTTATGCCGATGATTTACGACTATGTGTTGTTCAAGAAATCGGTTTCTACTAGTTTTGGGGTCTGCGGCCGAGTGTCCAATGTTAATGCAAGAGCTAGAAAGTGTTTCTGTAGCTCGGCTTCATCGGGTTGGTTTTTTTTACGCCTTTTGGGGTATTGAGTATCCTCATCCATTCTTATTCAGTCAAGTTCACACGATTATTGTTGTGAAGACTGCTCATGTATTGCGCACTTTTTTGTTAGCCATGTTTTAATATAAATTAAGAAGGTTAATTTACATTTAAAAAAAAGTTTGTGGTTTGAGACAACTAGCTCCGCGGGATAATTGAATAGGTTTGGAGTCCGTCAACTAAGTTAACCACTTATTCTTTGATTGAACGATTATTTTAGTCCCATGTTAAGAACTGGCCTTGAATGTTTTGTGATTGTTTGTTTGTGCTTTTTGGTGTTTTGCCTTGATCGTCAGGTCTTCTGATACAGATAATACCCTTGCTAGAAGCATGGTCCTTTTGTAAATAAAATACCAATAAACAATATTCCCGGTTAACAAGTTATCTGAAAAATTGTTCTAAGAAAGAAATGCACCTTTCACCAGACAGCATTAAGTACATGTCAAATGTCTCATGGAATCAATTTTGAGTAAGCGTATTATTTTGTTCAAAGCGTTAATGTGACTTGGCAGTGGGGGTATTCATCCGCAACTGTTTGTTAAGGAACAATATAACCATTAAGACCGCATCACTGCACTATTTGCATGTACTTATCTCGGATATTCAATAAATAGATAAAAGCATACGATTAATCCAGCAGTCGTTCCCGATCTGTCACAGTAATGACACACCACTGGAAAATCAATCGATATTCGCCTGCATGTAAACAATAGAGATTCATACGAGTACACATTTGTATATTAAGGCCGTTCAGTTTTTGTTTATTTTTCATTTTGCTCAAATCCAATCAAAATACTTTGCCTTGATATCGATTTTGAGTATTGCTTATGGCAAGTTGAATGCGTTGAAATACTAGAAAATTATATCCAAGAAAAATGACATCACATATTTCACAACTAGGAATACAAAAATGCAATCTGAAACATGCCTCAAATAAATATATAAATAACATCCTCATATTTATCACAACTATAAAAAGACAGCATAAAGTCATAATATATGTCATAATTTAGAACTAACAGCATAAAGTAATGACATTATCACACAGATCATAGCCAAATACTAACAGAGCAAAGTCGTTATTTTACAACTAAAACCTGATAGCATAATGCCATCATCATATATTTCATAACTGGGATCTAACAAAACATAGAAAATTATCTTCTTCATCGTCAGTGAGAAAACTGAAGCGTCGCGGACGCAATAAATGTTAAACAAGACAATGCGAAGAAGGATAAAAACTTTCGGAGCGAGCCATTGCCTCGCAATGAATTAGGACGTATAAGCAGGCCTACCCCCATTCTGGTACTGCAATGTTTAGCACAGTCCATATATAGCCTAATTGGATTATCAAAGATGTCCCATTTGTATTCAGCATTATCAACACAACAATTAGAAGATCAGCTACACAGACACCATGTTAATATTGATAGCTGAAGTAAATAAGTGCCTAAAGACATTTTGAGATGTTCGTGGAATTTCTATTGGAAAATGTTAAGGAGGTTACATTAGACTTGTCGTATATCTCCTTGTAATAATTGAGCACATGTTAATTTAAAATATCAAATACAGGTATACGAGCTTCATTAATTCAAGTATCTTATTACAAAACAAGAAGAAAAAGGATAACAGAAGTTATTGACAAACAAACAATAGATTCATCAAAATGTCAACATCATAATGAACTAGGAAAGCGATACGAGTTTTCAAAAATGACGCCAAACCAACAAAATTGGTTTGAGGACCTCGTTCTTGACCAGAGCAAAAAACAAGGATTTTTACAATTTGTTATAAGAATTGGGCAGCAGACTAGTCTATTTGAGCCCTCTACTTCAATTGTAACACGTAACAAACATATGCATATTTAATGCATACTAGCTCCATTATTGAATGCTTGTAGTTCGAAATGATACATCGATTCAAAGTTTGCAAATATAACATCTGGGTTCCTTGGTGTCTTGCAAACTCATTTGAAGAAGTGAGATGTATCTATATTGAAAGTGTTCGCCATTAATAAATCACAGATACAGAAGGCAGTCATTATTCAAAACCATCAACTGAGAGGCGTCCAACTCTGGAATGCTCTGACATACAGGACAGGGATTATGTTTTACTGTCCGCCTAACTGTTCATACGTTAAAATGCAGTACACACGTAAAATTGCGGCCATTTTGAGAGAAAAAACGTTGAAAAGTGTTAAAAAACTGAATAATGTCATCAAGTCTCTATTCGTGATGATCTGTAAAGATATACAAGAAAAGTAAACAAAGGTACAGATGATGGTAGAGGTCTTCGTTAACAACCTCGAGTGAAGTAACGACGCATGGGCGTAACGTTAGATTGCTATTTAGCGAGTGAAGTAACGACGCATGGGCGTAACGTTAGATTGTTATTTAGCGAGGTAGGTAATGTTGGGGCTGCCTACTAGGATAAAGGGGCGACGTCTCTGTGATGTGTGATGGGGATCCTCTGTAGCCAACGAAAATCGGCTTTTGGGAAGGCTACTCAGACAATACAAAGACTGACAAACAGCTGGAGAATGTCTTGTGTTTCGAAGAGTAACAACTTGCATCACGTACCGTCCAATCATCAGGACTCCACTTTATTATTTCGATGATTGTAAATATTGTAATGTACAAAAAGGGAGAGGTAGCGCCGACATTGAACAAGACAGTTACAGAGGCAACTTCATCGGTTGTCTCATAGTACTTTACGCCAATGAATGATGAACGTGTTTTTACATGTTCACAAAACATAAATAAAGTTACTATTATCAATAGCAGGATATCAACTAAAATGAAATCAAAGAGACATAAATATTGTCGGTACTGTATGAACAGCATACACACATATGGACGGTGCTGCATTGACCTATGTATCGACGTAGATGTATCGACAAGGTAACACATGTAGAAATGTGGCTGTATTTTTTCCGTGTATGTAATTTCCTAATTACTATGTACATTAATAAACTTTGCATTAGTTTTACAATATTCAAATCAGCTTCTCGTGCAAAGAGTCTGTGTCGCAAGGCTTTGTGGGATACTTTCCTCGTGTAACGAGGCCGTACCGCAAGGCTTTGTAGGGCACTTCAAATACAAAAACGAAAATGCCAATATGCTAGATTTGTTTATATACATTTTTTAGATAACAAGAAATTGCTGACATGCAATGAAAAAATCAATTTAAATCACCGCCCCACTAATGACATGTACAACTTACAGTATTTAGATATGTCACCGTTACGGGCGCCAAATGAAAAGAAGATATTTTGGAAATTATCTAAGTAGCTAGTAAAGACAAAGTAATAAGTTTATAAAATTGCTGGGATTATGCATAAAAATGTACGACTCAATCTAATCTATACTGGAAGGTGTCGACCAATCAGATCAAGGTAAAAGCAACCCCTCTAACGTCATGTATGGATAAGCATCTTGGTGCAAAACGATCACAGCAATGTATTAACTATCTAGAGAAAATCAGAATAAATAAATTGCAAATATGTGACGTGAGAATCACACAGGAAAGTAACAGTTTTTATCATCATATATGAAAACCTTCAAAAGTTAGCAAACCCTTACTTAACGAAGCGCTCAAGATGACCCGGTATATGCCTAGAAAGAAAATTACATTAATTTCTTGAACAGACCCTGTATCTGTGTAGATTTGTGTAATAATAATAGTATTACCAATGTATAAAGCAAGAAGAAATAGGATCAAAGAATAAAGGTTATTGACAAACAATCAACAGCTTCATCAATACGTCAACACCAGCATGAACTAGCAAAGTGAGACGGCCATTTGAACATGACGCCGAACCTACCACATGGGTGAGTGGACCTTTGCTTTTGACCCGACGCCAAGCTCCAAATCTACCATCTTTAACGGACTCGAGGGGGGAATGAAGTTAGAATAGACAAGACCTCGACAAATCAAAGCTCTGTAGAAATATTACTAATATCGCAGACGAGGCATTGAGCCTTGAATGTTTCTAAATTATGATGATAATTCATTTTCTGGAAAAAAGACCATGACACAAAATATAGCATTGATAGTGTTTTGAATTATAAAGATACAGAAACGCCCTGTAATAAGGCACTGAAAGGAACTTGAGCCTCGACAATGTTTAGATGATAATGATAATAATTGGAGATTTGATCATGTTTAGATTATAACGATAATTAAGTCCCTGAACATATCCTTGAGAATGTCTAGATTTCAGCGATAATCAAATCCCAAATACTGTCGTATGTAAGCATGAATACGGATACACGTCCTCTAATATCAAAGCTTCCATTGTGTAGCTGTATTGTTACTGGATTTTTATTTGCAGAACATTTTGATAAACGGAGAAAATGAGTAAAATGACGAGCATTAAGAAGTATTTTATTGATGTTATAGTAATCTTATTGTTTTTTGTTTGTTTCATGATCGTCAGTGCCCCCGATTCCGATGCAATTCATCCAAAGTTTAGAATGTTATACATTCCAGAATGACTTTTGTTTATATATATATATATTTATACATGTACCATCAGTAACTAATTGTAATATCACGTCTTCGACAACGTTAAATTGTAAAGCTAAGAATATACATGTACACTCAATAGAAAAAAAGAAATATTCTCTCAACCCAAATATGCAAATAAAAAAATGCAACCTGAAATGTAACACTTTTGCCCAGACCCATAGCCATGTTTAACATAACGTCTGATTGTGACAATACCAAATACACCTTTTAATCTAATAGCTAAATGTTGAAGACCAAATTAAGTAACCAGATGTAGGTTCATTGTAGTAACCGTTAAAGTCAACAACTTACTGTTGTTACAGACAAAACAACAATAGGCAAATCAAAGACAACTAAGAAGCTCACTCGATGAAAATTAAAACCCTCGTAAATCTGAAGACCAATTTGACTACCAGAATCAAAGAATGGAACTATTCTGTGGATTACATGAATCGTATTTCACGTCTCCGTACATCTATGTATCCTCCTGTAATTATGATAAAACAGTCAGAGGGACTTTACTTGAAATGTCAGAGTGTAAAGGCGTCTAGAATTCCACGCATATATGCAAATCCAGATTTCCAGAACTCATTTATATATCAGACGGCATTACGTTATATGTCGTTACTCGACTATGGTATACAAACGAGATAGGGAATCATTAAAATGTCGCAGACAGTAAACAGTGATGCGGATGAAATATCACACAGTCTGAATGATAAATGCTTAAATGTCCAAGTTAAACATGCAAATTGATGTATCCTTAGGGAACAATTAATGCACCATACACAAAAGTATCAGTAAGTATGACATTATCTTTTGACAGCGATTGTCCTGACAAGAACAGGCGATTATGAACATTGATAGATCATGAAATGCAAATACTACCGATATTGATTTTGATATTGATCTCCAATATAATCCTATTTCTTCTTGAAATTACCGACTAAATCTTGGTTAAGGCTTTTTTTATTTAAAACAAAGAATTGACGTTTTTGACAGAGGTCATGGCAATCAAAGCAAACAAAAATAATACTACAAATTATAGCAAGAGAAGAATTAAGGGACTTTTAAAATATGCAGATCGTATTTTGTATTTGCCAGTAAGTACACATACGATCAACTTCAGAAGAAATATGATGCAGAAAAATGTGCAAAATAGACATTATAATGATACCAATTTGTAGTAGAATGACATCTAGCAATTTAGGCAAAATTTAAATGCAGTTTATCAAATATATGCAATTTCTTCTTAGATTAAATGTCTTTTTACAATTCAACAAAATAACCGATTCAAACTGATAAAGCTAGCACAACAATACTTTCCTATCTCAGAGTTAATACTATGATATGAAGTGTGCACTAGTAAAATAGGACATGTAAATGCCATTATACCTATTGTAAATACCTCGTAAATACGTACTAATAGCTCCCATTCTCAACGATAAAACGCAGTAAAATTCAAATAACAATATCAAACTTCTTTCGTTAATTTGTTTTCTAAACATTCAACATTAACTAAATATTAGAAAATGTATGGTTTGATTGTTATCATAAAAAACAATTACAAAAACAGTTGGAACAAAGGAACACCCTCCACTAAAATGCATTTTAAAACAGTATGCAGTAACGAGTTATCGATGGGATAACACGGGTGTAATAAACATGGCTAGTATGTGAATAATAATAATATGAACAATTTGTCAAAAGGAATTCTTCAGATCAAATCACATGTACAATCGATTGAACGAAGAATGATATCAAGTTGATGGTGACAATTTATCACATCACCTCGCTATAGGCAACACAACCGATCGTTTACATCGCACCCTCATCGATTTTTGTGTTATCTGATAAACTATTACCATTATTTGTCCTGTGGACATTTTGTAGACGCAAATGGTTGTATGCATTGACCTAGTTAAGGCATAACACAAACGGCATTGTTGAGATGTTGAAAACGGAATTTTGTTAGCGTTGCGCTTTTCAAGTTCATCATTCTTTATCACACTCAATTTAGACCAACGTGTCAAGAATTCGGCGCGACTTTTACACATGATATTTGACCCAATTAAGGCATAACACAATTGCATTGCTGTGATGTTGTTATGCTGAATTTTGTTAGCGTTGCGTTTTTCAAATTCATCAATCTTAATCACATTCGCTTTTGACCAACGTGTCACGAATTCGGAGTGACTATCACACATGGAATTCGTGGAAACATTTTCAGTAGGATTTTTTTTTAATCAACGTCAACGTTGAAATTAATTACCTACATCTCAAGAATCATAATTGTAAAAATGACGTGTTCACATTTAAATTCAAAATTAATACTGTTGTTTTGTCCATTAATCGTATAAATCAATATTTCTAACTATAAAATCAGTATTTGATTTCAGAAAACTGTCTTTTTTGATTTTATAAAGCCTCTTTACGTCCTTCGCGGCAATTACATTTTAAATCAGTGGGACTATTAAAAGAATTGAATACAAGTTCAGGTTTCAAAATCACATGTCAACTTAATTCAGTATTCACCAGTGTGTCGCTGACATATTGAAATGAAGTACACGATAATGAATTTTAAAATTTGGACATTTGATATTCAATAAAGTAACATGTATTTTCGATCGGGCATTTTCAGTGGGGTGGTCGGTTAAGGGGAAACAGAACTAATTCTTAACTTTTGGTTGACATATATATTAGTTTATTCCTACACAAAGACTTATACATTAATGTACTGCATGGAAATGTATGCACTAAATGCTGCATGGCGGGAATATCCAAGGTGATAAGTCAAGCGCTGTACGGACAAAGCGAAACCAACAATACACACAAACTAATCCCTGTATCAGCGTTAGATCGCAGATCTATATTGGTTCGTACAGAAACAATAACCGAAGACCAAGACAATACAAAACTACACCCTGAGGACGAAAGCTCGTTTATCAGAATTTACAAGTATTTTCTCGGGTATTTGGCGCGTTTGGCAGTTGCAAGCGTCAAGTGACATAGATCAGTGTTGGGCGGACGCTAATACAATTTGGAGCAATTTGGCTTATATGAATGTGGATTTGCGGTATACATATGTACGGAATATAGGTAGAAATCGATATAACGCGCCCAGCTAAACGACGGTAATTCTCCGTAACAATCAAACGCTGCCTCACCGTTATTGTCGGTTGTACGGCTACATCGAAAATTGGTCTTGTAACTAAGCATTATATACGTGTCTTCGAGGGGGGTAGAAAGTCATGCCGTCCAACTTAACTCTTCTAACCTTTTGTCTCAAAATTAAACACGTCCAAGACATCTCGTAATACAAAACAAGGACGAGTATCATTAAAACCGTTGAGACACAGTAAGAGCCGAGAAGCAGACTTTCTCCTGGAGTTTCAGTAACAGCAGTCTTTATTTGAGTTTGGTGTCTATGCTAGCGTCTTTGTAGAACACGATCTCGCTCGGTAACATGAATCTACATTGCTTAGAATGTAACCCAGACGGACCAGGCCTCTTGCTTTACTAACCTGCTGACCTTCTAAACAGTGATTCGGGAATCAGGTGCAGTCTTTATATGAATGTATGCAATTTTACAAAACAGCAGCAACAACAACACATTACAAACAGTCATAGAATCTAAGTCCCAAGTAAATAATGTGAGTTTTGCAGACTAAAGCACAAAACGATATCCAAGTTACATGTTAATTATCAAACTATTTACATATGTATATTTGTGCAAGGCCCCTTATATAGTCGTTTACCCAAAACGCTCGTATAAAGATAAAGCCAGGCCCATTATATAATCTTAAATAAAAATTCCTCCGCAACATATTTAGTTAATTGTTTTTGTAGTTTAATATTAGTTAAGGCGTGAAAAATAAACGACCGTCCGTTATGTTTATTCTTATAAGCTATCTTAAGAGACGCTATAGCGCAAAGCTTGCAAGATTTATCTACAAAATAATATGAAATATCGAATTCTATTCTGTTCATGGCAATCCAACAGATATACGTGTCTCGTGAATCAATTTCAGTATTTAGATTTTTCAGGAGAGAAAAAACATTTTGAAGTTGAATAGTTAAGAGATGCAAACGATTTCAATTAACAACACATGAATTAAACAATGATGGAAATTACATGTCTTGCACGCCAATCATAGTCTCACACACTTCCCCATCATTTCCACATCTCATCTGTGCATGTCAACAGACACAATACAGTAGCTATGAGGATGTACATTTGTATTACCAATACTACGTTTTCAGGCAAAACAGAAAAAAAGTTTTTTGTAAGCAAAAATATATTATTTAGGGCAACGATCTATTTCTATTAAAATGCAAATATTTGTATAATTTGCATAATCTTTACTTTAGAATAAATATATAATTTTGTCTTCAAAGAAAGCAGATGATCAAATACTCCACACATTCAGTCAAATTAGTAATACCGAATTATGATATTATAATACACGACTGAATGTTACATCTTTGCCCGTCTTCTTATGGCCACTATGGTACGCTGAATGCCTACATCTTCGCACCAACAGATGCACCAGGACCGGTGCTCGGAGGTAGAGAATTCAATTGGTGATCCGTTAGGCGGGGGCTCGAATCCCGATTGCGTCAAACCTAAGAGGTTAAGTGCTAAGTGCTCAGCATTTTGAGGAAGGATAAGGATTGGTCGGTTCGGTGTCCGGATAATGTGACCGAGTGAAGTTTCACATTAATGTGTCTACGGCGAGACATTTCAGTGAGATAGCACTATAAAGTCGCCAGCAGTGCGCACTGTCACAAGCAGAAACCGTCCCGATATGACCTAATCATGAGTTTAAGGGACGTTTAATCTCAATAAAACAATAGATTGACAAAATGACGTTCATCAATTAAGCAAACCGACTATAAACGAGGTTCTGTCTCGTCCTGTCAACTTTTTTCTCTTCAAATTAGTTTTATGTAAGATGAAATAACATACTTTATTGAAACATTGAAATGATATAACAAAGCACACCAACCAACACTATGGGACAAAAAGGGCAACATTATAGGTCTGTACGGTATACAAAGTAATTAACATCGATTACCAGGTCTATATATACAGGTGGGCTCATTTGCCGCTCGTGAATAACTTATTCGTCTACCTATCGACTGTGCGCCAACTATACACACCTAAGTATGAATAATATATACAGACGAAACATGTAGATATGCTCTTTAGGGACCACCTTATTACATCAACTATCAGCCAATGGTCATAATACTGTGTCCTGACAACACAGGTACATCGTCTAATAACTGGGGGCGTTGGCTGGGGTGTTGGATGGGGACTGGGTTGTTGGCTGGGGACTTAGGTGTTGGCTAGCGTTGTTGGCTGGGATGTTGGCTTAGGTGTTGGCCTCGGTGTAGGCTGGGTTGTTGGCTGGGGACTTGGTTGTTGGCTGGGACTGAGGTGTTGGCTGGGGTGTTGGCTGGGGACTGGGGTGTTAGCTGGTGACTGGGGTATTGGCTGGGTTGTTGGCTGGGGTGTTGGCTGGTGACTGGGGCGTTGGCTGGGGACTGGGGTGTTGGCTGGTGACTGGGGTGTTGGCTGGTGACTAGGGCGTTGGCTGGGGACTGTGGTATTGGCTGGGTTGTTGGCTGGGGACTGGGGCGTTGGCTGGGGACTGGGGTGTTGGATGGTGACTGGGGTATTGGCTGGGTTGTTGTCTGGGGACTGGGGTGTTCGCTGGTGACTGGGGTATTGGCTGGGTTGTTGGCTGGGGTGTTGGCTGGGGACTGGGGTGTTCGCTGGTGACTGGGGTATTGGCTGGGTTGTTGGCT
>JAUMGZ010209865.1:0-12027 GCA_032359645.1 Pododesmus macrochisma | reverse complement strand
CCCAAAAAAGTCGCCCCCTGGAGGCTGAGCCCCTTCATTTGAACAAATCTGAACCCCCTTCCCCTAGGGAAGACTTCTTCCAAGTTTGGATGAAATTGGTTCAGTAAGTCTGGACAAAAGAAAAAATGGGGAAATTATTATATTTGCTATAGTGTTGAACTTTGACCTCAAAATGCCTAACCTTATTTTGACGCCTTAAACAAACTTGGGTCTCCGAGGCATTCTAGTTCATTGAAGCAATGTTTTGAATTTTTATCAAATTTGTCCCCTTTTTGACCCCAAAGTGGCGCCCCCTGGAGGCCCAGCACCTTAATTTCAGCAAATCTGAATCTCCTTCCAATAGGGATACTTCCTACCAGATTGGATATAATTGGTCCAGTTATTTTGGACAAGAAGTAAAAAATGTTAAAAGTTAACATGTTTGCTATATATATAATAGTGTTGCACTTTTACCCCAACACGCGTAACCTATGTTTGATCACAGGGTCACGCCTTGAACAAACTTCGTTCTCTATACACTAAAGTTACTACATACCAAAACATTAAGCTCGAGACCTTCTAGTTTATTAGAGGATTTTTGAAACTTTGTCAAATTTTCCCCCTTTTTGAACCCAACGTGGCACCCCCTGTGGGCTGAGCCCCTTCATTTTAAAAATCTGAATCCCTTTCCCCTATGGAAACTTCCTACCAAGTTTGGATAAAAATGTGGTTCAGGAGAAGACGTCGAAAATGTTAAAAGTTGACGAAGACGGACGGACAACGGACGGGATTTGTACTGTATGAGAAAAGTTCACCTTGGACCTTCGGTCCAGATGGACTAAAAACGGTATAAATGGAATCAACAGAACATTGACAAACACACAATAACCGCATCAAACAATAAAGCACCAGAATGTAAGCAATTAAAGTGACAGCACAACGTTCCTCAAGACTAGAAATCCACGCGGACCGACAAAGGACGGTCATCTAGCCCGAAACTAGGCGATGTGGTTAAACCGGTTAATGAGGCTCCAACCTTCCCCTTTGAAGTGTACTTATTTTACAAACAAAAATGAATACCTATAATTATAAGAAATTTGGCTCATGCGGGAAATAGTAAGATTGAAGTCTCGCTAACCGGTTTAACCAAGCCGCCTGGTTTCGTGCTGGGTGACCGTCCTAAGTTGGTCAGCATGTGGATTGATGTGACGTTCCTTTTATTCCTTCTTTATTCTATGCGCTGAATTGTTTGATGCGGATGTTTTTGGTTTGTCAATGGTTTTTGTTCTAATATTCCACTTATCGTATTTTTAACTCGTATCCGATAGCGCCGTTTTGATTTTTGATATTCTAACTTTCTTTTGCAATTTTTCTTTTAATTTTTCTTAATTCTTATATAATTTCACTTGCTTTAGATATGTTGCACTAAGAATAAAATATGTGAATCTTACAGTATAACATTATAGGTTCAAAACGTTCATCAGATTATCCACTGTATCATACAATTAATTCTTCTTAGAAGACCAAACGCGTTTTAGACTATAATATCCGATTCATCTTCGAAACGTGTTAGATATTTTGATGTGGGGAATCACGCCAAAAAAGTAGAACCGCCTGAACATTATGAGTCTTTTGTGAATTACTGTCTCAACATGACCGATCGTCGCATCAAACGTCCAAAAATCGATACACGAGTAGATTAATTAGCTTGTGCAGTGCAAAATACTATGTAATCAGAGCAAATTGAGATCAAATGTCAACTCTCATTTGACCAAATCAGTGTGCCTGATATCATGTTGGTAGAGCGCGAAGACATCAATAAGGCACTACCGTTCACTTTCGACAATCAAATGACCGCACCTCTTTGACAGCATGTGATGTATGGTTAGTCCTTCTGACCCCTTATCAGACACTTTGCCTCGATTTTACTCATCAGAAATTCCATTCGGTGAATTTTGTTTGCATTCATTTATATTTCACAAAAAATTATCTTGCAATGATGCTGCAAAAGACCAAAGGTGCGCTGTCTGAACCGAATGTTAGGTCAATGTTATCTACTTGTGCTACCTCTCACTCCGAAGAGTTCGCAAAAGTTTGGCCATATCTAATAAATGGACATCGTATTTAATTAAAGTGTTTGACCCCTGGGACCAGGTACTGTACGCCATCACACGCCTGATATGCAGAGTCTTACTTAAATAACATTCAGTAACATCACTTATACATGTTATTGCAATCCTCATAATATCACCAGGGACACGCACCACATAAATGTACTGCTAACTACTGCCAGGAAAAAGACTTTGTAATTTGTATGCAGCAAAATCTTAAATAAATGGAGAAATTAGTCATAATAGAGATTTTTTCATCCCTAGTTGTGCAAGAAAGCTATATGTTCAGCCTCTGATCGGTATAGTTTTGTCATGAACTCGTTAATTCAATCTCGTTCAGGACAAACGATCCAATTCCTCGGGTTAACATATTTCTTTTTCCTATAGTCAACTTCCCATTCTTAGTCAGTAACATGCCCAGCTCACCTGATAATGGTGTGTATGTGTCACAGCTTATTCGATATTCAAGAGCTTGTTCTTACTACAAGGACTCTGTCACTAGAAGATTGCTGTTGACACCAGCTTTCGAAACAGGGTTATACATGATCCAGACTTCCGTCTGTATTCAGAAAGTTTTATGGCACGATAGAGTAGAGATATTTGAAAAAAGTCTGTTTCTGATAGAATTATAGATATGATCCCTATGTCATAGTTTGAGTTTTGTATCCCTTCTTAACAGCCAATATTGTGAGTGAGAAGCACTTCGTTATTTTATTCAAGGTCCATAATGTATTCCCAGCCATTTATGTGGCTTCATACTTACCTTCATTTTAATGCTTGACATTTCGGCTTTCTCATTCTCCAATTTCTTAGTTGTAAGTACATGTTAGTTAGTCTGTGTGTCTTTAATAATATAATATGTATTATGTAATATGTAGTATGCGGTCATGGGTTTCTTGCCCATTGTCGTCCTATCTTTGTCTGCTTTGCTTTCATGGTACTGTTGCTGCTTCTATTCCTATCCTAGCAATGGTTTTATATCTTTTTCTCTATCGTCACGATATAAGTGACATATCCTTATGGTTACATGTTTCTTTTTTACTATGGAAAGAGGTGCCAGCTACCGGAATAACACTTAAGCATCACGACTGATGACACATGTGCAGCAGGAAATACTTGCTCAATCGCGAGCACCTGTTTTCGCTTCTTGTTTTTGAATGGAAGTTCGTGATGTTTGTACTTTTCGTTCAATTGGTCCTGTGCTTCCAACGTTCTCCTTTTTGTTTTCTCATGTCAGGGTTGGTTGGTCTCTCGCTCTGTTAATTCTACGTTGCTTTTACGGCTTTTGATTATGGTCTTTGCTACTTTCTAATACCGTGAATAGGAAAACACCGGTACTATACTAGCTTATCTCATACTCCCTGTGTGAAATCGGTTGCATTCGAAAGTTTCCGGCAAGCATGTATTCAATTTGAAACGCTCTCCGAGATCTAATGTTGAAGTTGAACGAAAAATAAGGGTAGTTCCGAATTTTTTTAGACGGGAGTAACTCTGAATTGTGTTGTTGAAGACTATTTGAAATTTAATGCAAATGTCCAAAATCGATTACTTCGATAAGTTTGTACATTATATTGATACATCTTTGTATATGAGTTTTAAAGTTTAAAGCACCATTTGCAATTATATACATTTTACGTTATCTTTTCTGTAGCATGTTCTTAGTGAACACGATTGCTGAGGCGATGGACGTCATTAAAAAACCAACACCAGTGCTACTTTGATATCGAAATATCCTAACACTCGTGTGGATTTTTTTTCTATGACTGGCCATCTGTAAACCTCACACCAGGCAAGAACACATCCACTCTCGGGTTAGGATATAACCCAACACCGGTATAAGAACCTTCAGTCTCCCAGGGAAAGAAAAGAAAGTAGGTACGAGAAATTTAACAATAATATGACGTCACAAATTGTACACAGGGTGTACATTTATCGAGGCAACATAGGGGAATTTATTATGGATTCTGTTGATGAATACACATAGAAGTGGACTCAACTAGAAAATGATGACACACCACCAGAACGGGTTAAAACTTTCAGGTCTTTGCTAAAACATCGTATATATGCTGCATGGTCGATGAATACAAAAGTTAAATCTGTACGTTACTATGCAAAAGTCATTATACAGCTCGACCAAGATCCATGATAAATATGCAGACGTAGCTTCTTATATTAAGACCTTATTTTGAATGTTCGTTTAAAGAACTTTGCTTGGGTGGGGCAAATGTTAATCCTTCTTCTGTACACACAACCTTGAGCAAATATGAGATATTGTTAAAAGAAGACGACTGGATTCCTTAATTACACAAAAATTAATAAAAACAAAGGTATACTGCTGGGTCTTCAAAATGTTCCACCAAACTACGATGTAGCTTATACACTTATTGGAGCTACTTCTAAACTCAAAAGACCTTATTGAATCTAAAGTCCCTATCGCTATCATCTTCCAAAAGATACGACTTCTCCACACTTTACACTACCATACCGCATCCTAAGTAAATAAATCTAGATTCAAAGATATTATGTGTTAGAGCTAAATGTTCTGCTGCATACTTTGTCAAGGTGATTCGGACGCAAAGCAAAAATACACTAGAACTACTTTAGAATGCTGAAATTTTTATCAAAAACACATTTGTTGAATTTTGAGGCCATATTTACAGCAGACTATTGGAATTCCTATGGGGACCAACTGTGCTCCACTACTAGCGGGCCTATTTCTTTACTTTATTCGTATAAGGCAGATTTTATTTAAAAGTTACTCAGTTTAAGAGGAACACTTTGACATTGTCCGTTAATTTCACTACATTGATGATGTAGTATCATTGAATAAGTAACATTTCTGTTATTACATGGACACCAATATACCTACATCACCTGTTTATGGCGTTGATAGATTTATTTTTGGATCAATAAGCTGATATTGATCCCAGATTCATTGATGGCATGTTTTAGTTTGCAATTTTGTAAATTAGTTTTCCTATCGAGTTTGTATTATACGTCACAAGATAAGACTATGACGTCAGTATTCTAACTTCCGTTGTATATTCACATTCATCCCCCTGGACGTGTGTTAGGCGTGGTTCAATCGCAGTTAAACCTCAAAGATGGTTGAATATTGTGTCCCTTATGTTATGTTCTACTTGCGTCTAGTTTCAGTTTACAGTTCTAGATCGTAATGCTGGTCTTGTCAACACCTTGATCTCTTATCAATTTCTTTTGATAATATTTAATGATATTATAATATGATCTCTGCTGTAGTATGCGGTTTTGGGTTCTTGCTCCTTGTACTATTTTTTTTTTTTTTACTTTCATGACCAAATTGACACGAAGCATCGCGGCAAGTGATGTACGTGTAGCAGGTCACGCCTTCGCGGACACCTGGTTTCGCTTTAAGTTTATTAAAAAGAAGTTCGATATATTTCCTTTTTTAGTTAATAACTGTATTTTTGTTCTTTTTTCTATGCACGTTCTTCATTTTTTAGATAGAAGAGTATTCGGAAGCGCCGTTGCATGGGTTCACCCTTTTTTCTGAACTATCCCTATTTCTTGTTTTCCCGTTCTTGTCGCCGGTTCTCTTACTGATCTATCGTTTGGTTTTTCTTCTGTGGCGAAATACTCTTGAAGTGACGTTAAGCCCTAATTAAACAAACAAACAAACAAACAAACAAACAAACAAACCAATCTTTCGTTTGCCCATGTCCATGAACTTGCGTCTTTTGAATATCGTCTTGATGTTTCTAATTATATATTCTTGTTTAACAGATCTGCATAAAGCATTTTCTCAGTGCATGTACATTTAGTTCTTGCCATGATATCATCAATGGAATAAAATGATGACTTTCATCGACTTAATAATTGTTCGCTTCTAGTTTTTTTAATAGAATTTCGTGATGTTTCCTTTTTTAGTTAATAAATATATATTTGGTTCTTTTTTTTGTGTGCGTCCCACGTTTTCCCTTTGTTGTCCATGTCCACGGACTTGTGGCTTTAGAATATCGTCTTGCTTTTTCGTATTTACTACTTCAGTGAGGAGAAAAAATACGTACCTAATGTTCATTTTGATTAGGTTGCTTTAACATTTACCTTAATGCAACAGATTTATTACTTTCATATTTTCGTCAACTCGATAATATGGTTATTTATCCTTAGGAAAGACGAGCGTCATTAAATCAAACCCACCTTAAGTTAAATAGAGATTTTAGTACTTTTTAAAGGATTTAGAAATATATTAAATCCATTAAGCATCCTATACGTAGGTCGACAAAAAGGTCAATTATCACAAAAACGTCATTGCACTTTGAATGTCTGAAAATACAATCTTACACATGACATAAAGTGCGACCGTTACGCAAACGTGTGCAAAATTAGTAACTTTCTGACATGCATACTTTTTAAAATAGAAACAGAACGTTATAATGGTTTTATTTTAAATTTAAATGTAATCATGATGCAAATATTCACCACAGAACGAGTGTTTGTCATACGTGTATTACGCTCCGATTATTATATAACAGATGTTTTCTCGTATTTTCTTTCTATAAAAACATGAAAGGCATAGTGTGTACTTCATTGCTTCGTCTTTTCATGTATTACAGTCAATGCTTTGTGTTGCAATAACACAACTTCATTTTGAAGTTAATACAAGCAACTTGTAACATGCCTCATAGCCTAAAATTTAAATGGTACACTTATTTTAGATAAATATAACATAGTAAAATCCTGCTTTCCATTTGTATTCAAGAACACTGCATTTACCGCACGGCTGGAAAAAGCCTATCGCAGTGCACACGGCGGAAATATGACTTAACAAAAATCGATCCGATCTAAAGTAGATTGGAAAATAAATTGCGGTATTAGTTTATCAGATATTATACAACCACAAATTACAGGAAATTAATTACGCAAATGGTAATCCATTGTAGATCGTCTTGTAACCAGCTTCGCGTATTAAACGCAGCGTAACGGGACAGACAGTGTGTTAAAAGCGTCCTCGTGATTAAAGCGTTCTCGTGATAAAAGCGTCCTCGTGATTAAAGCGTCCTCGTGCTTAAGCTTGGTGTTGAGTGGGTTCCTTAATCATTTCATCAACGCAATGTGATTTACGTGTAGGACTCAATCGGTTAGATAAAGAAGTATTCAACGTTTGGTTATGACACAATGTTATAATTACACATGCCTGGTTTAATTTTTGCTCCTTCACATACGTTTGATAATAAGACCGCTGATCCAATGACATCTGGTGGTAGCATCTCCTGAGAAAGAGACGAAATTTTATTAAAATTATGATTGAGTATAGTTGTGTTAATATTTTATTGCATAGACGATGTAATGGTTGCATGTGTCTCTTTTTTAATTAAGTACTGCTAGTTAAACTTTTGCAATCTTTTAAATTCAATGTTGGCATAGTGTAGTTAGCTATATCCAAAACAAACTTCTCGTGATTGTTTCGTTCTAATCTTTTGGGTTTTATTTTTGACAGATGAGATTATTAGGTCAGCGGGGAATAGGATTCGGTACAGGCTTGGATTCCTGGGTATAAGATAGGTATAAAGGAATGGATTTAACGCATTACCGCAATCGGTAAACTACAGCTTAATCAGTTTCTCTCCTTCAATTTTGTAACGGGGTCAGCAGATTGAGACCGTTTGTCGATATACTCAAAAACTGCTACCATTAGAATTATTTTCAATCGAAAGGCACTGACTAATAAAAACACACACGTCATTTGCTTTAATTTCATTTCAAAGCATTTAGAAACGGTTCTGTTTAAATTTCCAACAGGTCAATAGAGACCGAAACTTTGTTACGCAATATCTCCACTAAAAAGTTAATTTTCATAAAAGCAAAACGATCAAAACTATTATTTTTACAGGTTGTTAAGAACACATTATACACTAATTAGCAATGTATAACATCTGTTTATCGTGAACATAATTTTCATTCCCATCAATTTATACAATTTAAAGTGCAAGATGTCACCTAACATTTTAACTTATATCATGTCGTCCCTTTTCGAGCAAATTTGTTTTTGTGAATTGCTTTTTTATTGAGATAATATAATGATGGAGGATAACCCATAAACAATAATTGCAAGAATGAAATGCAATTTATTATTTAAAATTTTATCTCTGGTTGAGAGTTTTCCAAACAAATGAAAAGTTCTCCATATAGAAAATTGTCTTCTTGAATATCCCATTATACTACACTTTTACGAACAAATATTGAGTATAAAACAACATCTGTATTTTGTAAGGCAATATTAAAAGCCGTTTCGAAAAACTCGGGGATGATTTGAAGCAACCTTTAACCCCATCAAACAAAACCAGGAGTGATTTAACGTAACGTTTAAACCCAGTCATGTTAAGTCATGAAAGCGTTGTCACCAAGTCAAACATATTCAGGAAGTTAATGCAACGTTAATCCAATTTTAGACCAAACCAGGTATGAGCTAATACACGTTTTTAACTTAGTCAGACAAAACCAAGAATAAAGTTAATATCAAAATACTTCAAGATTTTCTCAACTGTAGGTAACATTTTAATTTTTATAACATCTGTGGTTTCATTTAATTGGATACTTCAATTTGTGCATATGGGAATTGTCATACTTCAACGTAAAGAAACCCTAACCTACATGTATGTTGCAATATGACTATAGTGATAAATACGGTGTTTTAATCTACGAGTAACCTTCTATATATTATTATGTATTCCCTAACCCTAACTTCACGCGTTTTGTTTTTAGCTTTAATATGCACCTTGTTGTATTTCACCCATAACCACCCAAACTTTCGGCGTTTTTTTCAGCTCAAGGTGTATCTGGTTGTGTTTCGCCCATAACCTCCGACACTTAGTGTGTCTTTGTACCTTCAATTTTTACCTTTGTCCCACATTTTCCGCTTCCTTCTTTAAGACATGTTGAGTTCTGTAAATATAGCTTAAATATAGTTTTTATTATGAACTTATATTTGTAAGCGTGTTTTACTCCCAAAATCGTTACTCTTTTAATCCAGCTTGTTGAATAAACAATGGAAATAATATGTGGGTGTTGAAAAATCATTTTGTAGTGAGATTTTCATAACTTGTTCTGTGGAGTTCAATTGAAAATGCCAGGTATGAGTTAACGCAAGTTTGTAACCCCGTCAGACAAAACCAAGAATGAATTAATATAAAAATATTTCAAGGTTTTCTCAATTGTAGGAAGCATTTTAATTTTCATAACTTATCTGTGGATTCATTTGGAAAATACCATTTAATTAGATACTTCAATGTGTGCATATTAATCAGGAAATTGGGAATGGTCATAATTCAACATAAAGAAACCCTAAACCTACATGTATGTTGCAATATGACCATTTTGAAAATTACGGTGTTTTTATTATGACTAACGTTCTATGTAAATTAGTAAATACGAAAAACCAAGACGATATTATTCTAAAGCCGTAAGTCCATGGACATGGGCAAACAAAAGGAAAACGTAGGACGCACACAGAAAAAAAAACCAAATATACATTTATTAACTAAAAAAGAAAACGTCACGAACTACTATTAAAAAACAAGAAGCGAAGCCAGGTGCTCGCGATATGGTAAGCGTTTCCTGCTTCACATGTGTCACCCGCCGCGATGCTTCCGTGTATCATTATTTATGTATCAATATGTATTTCTTTTATTCAGACTCAAAAAAAATAAATAATTATAATCTTGAAATACCATACATACACCGTAGAATTAGAAATTGTCATACTTCAACATAAGGAAATCCTGACCCTACATTTATGTTGCAATATAACTACAGTATATATTACGTTGTTTTAATTTACGAGAAATCTTCTATTTGTCATTAATGATTTCTCTGATTCAGATTTAAAACACAATACAATAAGGTTCTTGGAACACCACAGATACACCGTTATATATGTAGAATTAGATAAGAAAACCCTAACCTTACTTTTGTGTTGCAATATGACCACAGCAAATATTACGTTATTTTAATCTAGGGATGCTTCTTACCAAATGTGGTTGACGTTGTTTGAACCAAGGGATACGCATAGAACAAACTTGTTTCTCCGTGTACCAACATTAAGGATGTATTAGTGTTAGGGTTTGACAGGACGTAGGGTATGATCTGCTTTAAAGCACATTATGTAATACTTAGACAATTAAACTGTGTTGATTTACTAATAATCATGTTTTTTTTGTTAATTTTGTTCGTTTTTAAAGTCTCTGTCTTGGAAACAAATTTGGAAAAAAGTTAGATTTTGAAACAAATTCTATAAGTCGATATATAAGAAAACCATTACAAAAAATTGACATATTTCAATGGTATCTAAGGAATGCTATCGCAATAATAGTCTGCAAAAAAGCAAAAAATAAAAAAATTCTACTTTGATCTAAAATTTATATTTTATTAATATTGATTTTAAATAAAAACGTTCTTTCTGGTATTCATAATAAGAGACGTGAACACATTAATGGTTCTTTGTCAAGAAATTCAGGAAAATTCCAATTTCAGCTACTTTCAAACCCACTACTTTTGAGTGGCTCTAGAATAAAAGAAGTGCGGCAACATATAATTTGTTTTAATGTAAATGTCTTTCCAGGACCTAGTCTTTTCAAAAATCAACAATAGAAAAAAAGTTTTATTTTATAAAATATTCGGTTCTCACACTAATACGCCCTTAATGCTAATACAAGCAAGTTCTCGACCTCCTAGTTTTTAAGATTTTTTAAAAGAAATTGTCAACTTTTTCTTTCCGATTTTCTCCTAATGTCGCTCTCTGGAGGCCGATCTCTGTCATTTGAACAATCAGAATCCCTTGTCCCTAGGGATGCTTCCTAATAAGTGTGTTTGACGTCGATCTAGTGATCTGTACATGTGTTTTACTCATTTGTTGCAATGTTGAACTTCGCTCCAAAACGCCTTACCTATTTTGACCCCAGATTTACGCCTTGAACAAAGGTGGTTCGTCATGCGTAAAGGTTAATACTACATATGTAATCATTTAGCTCTAGACCTTCTAGTCTGAATTCCCTTCTGCTTGCTACTAAGTTTAGTTGAAATTAGTCCCATGGTTTTGGAGAAGTCATAAATTTTAATAGTCGGCGGATGGACAAGATTTGTATGGAAACAGTCCATTTTCAGCCTTTGATACAGATGGACTTAATAGGATGAAGAAACAATCAGCCTTGCGACAAAACGTGTTTGTAATTTCTTGTCGTAAACTCGACTGATTTTCTATCGTAAACTTCGCAGACACAATCTCGATATGACCTATACACGAGTTAAAGGGACGCTACACCCCAATAAACAAACAAACAAAACATTGCATTGCTCGAACAGTTGAGCTACAACACGAAACAACCATTCTTGCAATGCAGTAGGACTGATAAGTGAAGAATGTTTAATATTTTTCATATATTTGAAGCTTTGTTTTGGCGCAGTCCTTAGTACATGTATAGTGTTCAACCTTTCTTGTAATGTCGATTTCTGTTTAATCATTTCCTCTATTTTGGTTGGTCACAAACGGATTCATGGATATAAGTTAGACAAGAGCTCATTTTGTCCTTCGGAGTGGTTGCTAAGCTGATTTTTAAGCCCTAAGACATAATAAAGACCTCAGTGCAAATCGATAGGAGTACAGTCATACAAGCATCGATAGGAGTACAGTCATACAGACATCGATAGGAGTACAGTCATACAGTTTTTATTGTATTAGGTTTTAACGTCAAGTCCAGAATATTTCACCGATATAGCGACAAAAGACCAAAGGAGAAAAACCAAAAATAGGACGGGAAGAGAAACGGTAACAGGAACGGGAAATGAAAGTAATAGAGATAGATCAGAAAGAAGGATGAGCCCAAGCAACGGCGTTTCCGCCTACTCTTATCGAACTTTACATGGGGATCTTTATCGTGCAAGGGGGTTAAAAATCCCTGTA
>JAUMGZ010209854.1:0-12027 GCA_032359645.1 Pododesmus macrochisma | reverse complement strand
TTGAAAACATCATTCTTACCAATCACAAACACAACGCGGTAATTACCTTTCATTTGGTCTTTGAAATTACCCCAAGTACTACGCACGGTTTCCCTAGCAATCGCGTTACCAACATCACACACAACAACGATAAGTAAATCTATTTTTTTATTATCATAAACAGTGCAGACATTGTCGGCATTGATTTCCGTATATACACCCTGTTCATTGCACACGTTACATCTTTCAAAATTGGTGTAACCTTGACCAGGGGGTTTCCCGGGAAAATCGAACTGCTGTGTGAAACGTTGCAGAAGGTGAAATACAAGTGTTGACGCCAACAATAAAAAAAGGAATGGTTTGGCCATCCGTTTGACCAATTTCCAAACACATCGACATACATATCCTGCCATATTCTTGTAATTTTGACTCAAACAGGGAGAACATCCACTGCAAGTCCTAGCTTTAACACCTACAATATAACAGATTGATGGTAAAAACAAGTAACTAATATGCACTCGAATTGTGTGAAGACGTTAAATATAAAAAGACTGCATAACAGTAGTGAACGTATGCACAGAACAAAGTAATCAACCGACTTCACAGAAATATAGTAAACTAAAGAACAACACCTACTCCACAGCAATGTGATGAACAAAGGTGGAGAACAAATAACTTAAACTAAAACTTTACAGCAATAATGAACTAAGGTGTAGCACAAAGAACTCAATCACCTTTTCAGCAATATTGAACGAAGGTGTATAACAAAAAAATCAACCAATCTCACAGTAAATTGGCGAACATCCGGTTTCGGTGAAGAGAAAGGAAGGAAAAATTGGGGTTGCCAGGAAAATTAGTTTTAAATCTGCATCATACCTGTATCATCATGGTGTCCCGATGTTTAGTTATCAGTATTCCTGTTAATTACTTGTCGATCTACCTGTCTATATTAATTTTCATTGATATGAGTAAAAGTGACAATTCCCGAAGCATACCACGCGATTCCACCAGCCCGATAAACAACTAATCATGTGCTCAATGCTCGCAAGTTAAAAAAAAAAAAGGTTCGCAAGTCCTTGAATGGTAATGTTTGCAAATATTAGTTATGTAGTGAATGTAGCCATGTATCAGTAAGACTTAACGAAGTTCTGAAAACTACACCAAATATGCCCCTAAACTGTGACGGTGTGTGTAAGATTGCTGCGTAGGGTAAGTAAAATAGGAATTCATTTGCAAAAGCAGAAAGAAAAGTTTGATGAGTATGATATAAAGTTCAAGATTATTGAAACAAGTATGAATACCAAAATTAAACACAAAAAAAGAAGAAAAACTTTAAAAGCGAGGAAATGCAACTTAATAGTGCATAATGTACCTTATAGTTGATCTAACGATAAGATAGCTGAGGATGCACATGTACTGAGTGATGTTTTCAGAACTATTGATTTCAATGAAATAGAAAGTAAGTTTTTTATTCGACTTGGTATGCCACATGTAACTGAACCTAGACTCGTGTAACTGATCTTGAATATAGCAATGGATAAGCACAAAGTGCTAGGAGGAACTAAGCATATGAGGTAAAACGGTGCTGGTTATGTCGTACACAAGTGAGGCAATATCTAGATTACCCCCAGATTTGTGTCAAAGGAGGAAAAAGAAAAAACACAGAGATTAGAAACGAACTTGAAAGGAAGAAAAGGGTGCATAAAAACCTAAATGTCTTGATTTTCAGAGGTTAAATAGTGGACAAGAGATAAATGTAGCGAAAAGTGAAGCTAGTTGCGGACCAAATAGAGCTTCTGACCTGGGTAGTTTTCAAGCATAACAAACTATGTTGTCTCTGTAAACGCTTATTGTCATAGTTTGGTGATTCTGTTTTTAGTTTAACTTATTCAGTTGATGATCCTATTTTTAATAGCCAAAATGGAAAAAAGGATCCGTGATTGTCATTAAATTTAATGCAACTTCTTTGAATGAAAATAATGACGTCCCTAGCTTAAGTGACAGTATTAATGACAGTTATGATATCAACAAATCATCTGACACTGACACTAATTACATTTTAATTATTAATAGTCCCTGAGGGTAACGATATCGTACATTACTTGAAGTGTTTATATTCAAATGCTGATCAATTTAAAACAAAATCGACCAATTGGAAGCACAGATAGTCTTATTGAACCATGTTTAATGTGCATCATACAAAAGTATTATCAAAGATTGATAATGATATAGAATGGTCATCCCCATTATTCAGTTATTCATTATCCAGCCAAAACACTGTGTCATAAATTATGGAGAATATATTCTCAATGTGTCTCTTAGTTCTTGTGGTGACTTTTTGATGAAGCTATTGTTTGTTTGTCAATAGCGTTTGTTCTGTTGATCCTATTTCTTCTTGTTTTCTAAACTCTACGTATGATGGTGCATCATGGTGTAACCTTGTTTTATTGACGACTTGAATAGTTTGTCTGAATATGTAGTTACTTTCAAATTAGTTTCAAATACAGCTTGATCGGCAATGGAAAGATGCAATGAACCATTTCTAGTTATAAAAGTGAACTTTATAATCAGTTTATACTTAAAAAGTTACCTAGAAAATGCAGGATTAATGTTGTGTCCAGTTTCCGTTATAGCAATTCTCTGAAAATGGGTGGGCTAAAAAGGATAAGTTCCTTACAGGCGAGCCCTTCAACGATTCTACAGGCATTATACATGCTATAAATTGAATAAGGTGCAGAACAAAGAACCAATTCTATTGCACAACAATAGTGAACTTGGTTGCAAAACAAAGAAATAGACCAGCTTTTCACAGCAATATAGAGAACGAAAAACTCAACGAACTTCACAGTAGTAGAGAATTAATGTACAGAAGAAAGAAGCGTTAATTTAGATAAAATAGGGACAAAACAAAGAAATTAACCGACTATACTGCAATCATGAGTTACTTGCGATCAATTTGGAGCTGCTAGATGTCATACTATCACCCAGCAATGTTATTGGTCGAACTAAAAACCCACCGGGAATTTCCTCTACTTCAGAATGGTAACTTTATGGTTGTATTGATTAGTGCATGGATTATTGTGATTACTATACACATATCTTTTGAAAGGAAATCCAGAGGTGTTCATTACATTCGGGTTTTAGTTCGATTAGTGTGAATCAGTAACTGTACACAAAAGAAAAACAATTTAGGTCTTACCATATGCAACTGCTGTATTTGTTCAGAGAATTCAACTTAAACATGTATCTCGGATAGGTTCATGTATGTTTCATTGTATTTAATTCACTTGAGAAATTTAGTGACAAAATGAACTAATTGTCAATATGGCATAATCGATATCTGATAATCAACTCCCAGAATGACCAAGAATGACCAATGAATATGTTTTTGTTGATGTTTGTACCGACTAAATACAGAATTGTATATGTATTTATGTATATATTTATGTGTACAGTGACAATAAAACAATGACAAAACTTACCGTTAAATAGTGCTGCATCATTACTGTATCACAATTGTAAACATTGGCGTGGACGTTATAACTGAGTACTCATTAGTATTTAAACCATTGCAAAACACTTGAAAGACGCGTTTAAAAAACCGTTATATATTTATTTGTGAAGATAATTCAAGCATATATGTGTCTGTAGTACGGGCTAGTTATTGTGTACAATAACTTGCACCAGGATATCGTGTAATATATCTGTGATATGGACAATACGTTGAGATACGACCTGACATTTAAAGATCGTAGTTTTTATCATATTTGATAACGTAGTGCACACACAAGAAGGATCTCAATGCGTACATTTAGAAACATTTGACTCGACGCCGTATACAGTGCGTTTTATGCTACCAAAACAAATTAACACCAACGCACTGACAACCAGCAAATCAAAACATTGTGTTAACTATTATATTAAATAAAGCACAAACTTAAACAGTTGTGGGAAAAACTCATCAGCTTTATATAAAGAACTTGTTTGCAATTTTCTTTTTCCGAAACAATGATCATACAAATCAAACTCTATGCAAGTTTTGGAGTTAAGATGCGGCATCGTAAACCACATGACACACATTCACATGTTCTCTATGAGGCATCACCCTCCCCACTTCCTGCATGAGACGAGAAGTCTTAAGTATAGACATACATTTATAAATTTAAGATACTTTTTAAAGCACTATATATTATTAACAATGCAAGAATATCTTGAAACTAGATTTATTGACGATTATCTACAAAACCAACATAGTCTATACACTGTATATACAAGCTTAAAGTCAAAGAGTAATATTCTTAACTCAATATGATGTGTTCTTTTTCAATGAATATTGGTGAAGAGATTCATGAAACAGATCAGCCAATCATGGGTAGAAATTGAAAAAAGTCTAATTCAACCAGAATATAGGCCAAAATTACAATATGCAATGGTTCGTGAAAAAAAAAAATCAATGATGGCCATTTTGGATGCAGTTGTCAAACACAAATCTTAAAAGAGGTCAAGCAAGGAAGATCTGAAATTTGTGAACATCTGATCAACATTCTTGACAAGAATTCAAAAATGTCTCAGCCGATCAGAAGCTATGACGACCATATTGGATGTAGTCTAGCGACGTAAGAAGGGGCACATGCAAGGAACATCTACATCAAGGTTCGTGAAAATCTGACCAACAGTGCTTGACAAGACGTCAAAAATGACTCAGCCAATCAAGAGCTAAGGCGCTTATTTGATGGAATTCGGAAATGTCGGACACAAATCCGAAAGGGGTACAAGCCAGGAACATCTAGATCAAGTTTCGTGAAAATCCGACCAACCGTACTTAGCCAGCACACCAATTTAGTGATCAATGATTGCTATTTTGCTTTGAGGGAGTTTTCATTGTCGATGTTTTACCCTGTTACCATGGAAACAAATAGCCAAAATTGCTAATAATAGTTGATGACGGCTGCGTCGAAGCTAGATCTAGAATTCGGGACGAGGGTGTCTCTTACAGAGAATAGAAATATTATGACGTCTTAGTTTAGAGTCCCCGTCTTTGTTTCTAAAATCGCTTACCATATTGCGAGCACCTGGTTTCGCTTCTAGTTCGTTATAACAGTTCGTGATGTTTCCATTTTTAGTTAATGAATGTATATTTGGTTAATTTTCTGTGTGCGTCCAACGTTTTCATTTTGTTTGCCAATTTCCATAAACTAACGGCTTTAGAATACTGTCTTGGTTTTTAGAATTTACTACTTCAAGCCATTCATATTACTTATCCGACCGTTCAGAGATGGTTGATTTTATTTGTTTCAACTTGCATCAATTTCAGTTTACTGTTCTAAATCATTATACTTGTCTTGTCAATATTAATCACCCCACCCGCCTTTTCATGTTTTTTTCTTTAATATATTTAGTTATATGATAATGTCATCTCTGCTGTAGTGTAGCATATGGTCATGGGCTATCACTCCTTGCCGTACTATCCCCTTTGCTTTCCTTCCTGTCTTGTCATTTGGATTTTCTCCTTTTTGTCTGTCGTCGCGATATCAGTGAAACATTTTGATGGTGACATACATCTTTTTTAATATGGAAACTTCGCAGCGGTTGTCACATGTGTAGCAGGAAACTATTACGTCTTACTACTTTGCGGACACGTGGTTTCGTTTACGGTTCTTGAAAAGAAGTTCGTGATGTTTCCTTTAAAGTAAATTATTGTATTTTTGTTTTTCTGTGTGCTGTCTCACGTTTACTTTTTATTTGTAAATGACCATGGACTTACGTCTTTTAAATATTGTTTTGGTTTATTGTATACACTTCTTTCTCAATTGACACAGGTGGCTATTTCTGTACGAGATACAAGATCAAATATATCATGCTTTTTATGTGTAAATCGCATGCATAAATATATTATAGTTAAGGGAACGACTGCATACTATGTCAAAAGGCAATACGGACGCAAAGCAAAAACACACTGAAGACGATGATGTTAGAATGCTGAACTTTCGGCTCTGTAACTTTGATTTACTGAAGTTTTGTCTATTCAAAATAAATTCTTCTTTTGCGTCCATTTATGACAGCAGCTTCGAGCAAGTTCTGGCGTTTTGGACGGGATAATATACACAGAGTTTTGGCTTTTTCCTTTCATAAATATAATATTTATCGGAGGCATGATTCAGGTTGCATTTTTGTATTCTTATCGGCAACATATATGTTGAATTTGGAGGCCAGGTTTTCCCATTGGGATCAACTGTGCTTCACTACTAGCGGACTTACTTCTTCATTCGAATGAGGCAGAATTTATCTAAAAGTTACTCAGTTCCAAGGGAAAGACTTTGGCACAGTCTTTAAAGTTCACTTTTCGTTACATAGATAATGGCTTGTCACTATTGTCACATAACAAAGCATTTTGGTGATTTTTTGGTCAGTCGATATATCCCCGGAAGTCAAACTTAAAGACACCACTGACACGACCCACTTAAATCGACATGAATAACTTTTCCACCAAACTTTAAGACAAACTGTCAACTTCCCTTTTTAGACGGCAATATATCAATCTCCCCTGCTTCTGGAGTTTATGTGTCACAGTAAATTCCGGTCCATTCATGACGGCTTCTTCAAAGCAAGATCTGGGGTTCGCGACGGGGGTGTCTCAAACGGAGTTTTGGCTTTTTCCTCTTATAAATGTCAAATTTATCGGAGGCATGTTTAAGATTGCATTTTTGTATTCTTATCACTATGGTGGTTGCCTCTGCAGGTGACCTTGCCCCGAGGGTAACCATAGCCCATAAGCATTTGCTTCCGAACACTTGTTATACTGAACCTTTCCCGAGGAGTCATTGCTGTGTGTGAGGCACGTCGTCATTTATTCCTGATTCATAGCATTCTGCCAGTTATTTTTGAGTTTCGGACCCGAGAAGATACAGTTTCATACTTACCTGTATTCTAAATTGTTGTGTTTGGTGCATATTTTTGCTCTTTCTTTATTGTAGGTAAGTCAGTACGTCGGTCTGTCTTTTAATAATATTTTATTCTAAATAAATTATAACGTCACCTTTGCTTATAAGAACTGGGTTGTTCGAAACACGTGTCTAGAGAAATACGTTTAAAAATTCCTGTTTTGACTACTCGCACATTTATAATTTTGGCAAGACAATTTTGTATTTGATTGTTTGGTATGGATTTTGTACATCATTACCACCGTTTTCCTTTGGCTCTGTGTCCTTAAAGTTTTCAAAGTTTTCTATTGGCGTCCTTAAAAGTTATCAAAGTTTTCTATTGGCGTCCTTAAAGTTTTCAAAGTTTTCTATTGGCGTCCTTTAAGTTTTCAAAGTTTTCTATTGGCGTCCTTTAAGTTTACAAAGTTTTCTATTTGTGTCCTTAAAGTTTTCAAAATAAAGTTTTTCTATTGGTGTCCTGTAGCTTTGATTTACCGAATTGTATGTACGAGATAATTTAATTCCAGGTGTATAACACCCAGTCATTTAGTTGGTTTCATAAATGATTCTAAATTTATGTGCTTGAATAACTGTCATTTTGGCTTCCCCTTTTTCGGATTGAAAGGAAGTCAGTCCGTTTATTTATTATTACAACATTGTAACGTTATCTCTGCAAGCTAGTATTTGGTTGTCCGATATAGCAGTGTTCGCCTCAATATTAAGTGAAGCTATCTTAAACATATCTCTACTTGAATATTGTTTTTGTCCCTTCATAGCTAGATTTGGGATGTGGAACTAGAGTATTTCTTCTCTTCTCTTATAGATATTTATTTATTGCTGGCATGGTTTTTTTTCTAGCAACGAAGTGTTAATATTCCTGTTCAGTGTGTAGTATATAGTTAATAGTGCATCAACTTCCCCACTTTCCTCGTGAGACAAAAATTCTTACATATATTGAACAAGATGCCCAGGGCCTTAACGGTCACCTGAACTAAGTAATCCAGACCTATTGAACCTTAACGTCAATAAATCAATTATGAGTAGAAATTGAAAAAAAATCACATTAAATTAAAGGGTATAGCTGCAATATTGGATTCAATAATTGATGAAAAAGAAGCCATGGATGCCACATTGAACATAGGTCATCATTATCAGACACAAATCTTAAAAGAGGTTAGGCACGGAAGTTGTAAAAATTTGAAAACAGTTCAATACAAAAAACCAAACAAGTCTCGGCGAATCAGAAGCCAGGACAGCCATAATGGATAGAGATTGGCAACATCGGACACACTTCTAAAAGGGGACCATGCTAGGAGCATCGACATCAAATTTCGTGAAAAACTGAGCAACGGTTCATGACAAGAGATCTAAAATGTCTCAACCAATCAGAAGTCAGGGGGCCATATTGGACGGAGTTCGCCAAACAAGGAATATCTACATCAAGTTTTGTAAAATCTGACAAACGGTTCTTGAAAGAAATCGAAAATATCTCGGCCTATCAAAAGTCACGGTGGCCAAATTGGATGGAGATTGGCAACGTCGGACACGGATATGAAAGGGTACCATGTAAAGAATATCAACATCAGGTTTCTTGAAAAGCTGATCAACGATACTTGACAAGAAATCGAAAATGTCTCATCCAATTAGAAGCGGTCATATTGGACGGAGTTTTGCCAGGTTGGACACGAATCTGGAAGGGAACCATGCAAGGAACATTTACATCAAATTTCGTGAAAATCTGAGAACAACGGTTCTTGACAAAAAGTCGAAAATGGCAAGCCAGGGCCGGCCGTATTGGATTGAGTTTGGCAACGACATACACAAATCTGAAAGGGGAGCATGGAAGGGACATCTACAGGAAGGTTTCGTGAAATTCTGAGCAACGGTATTTGACATAGAGTCAAAAATGTCTCGGCAAATCAAAAGCCACGGCGGCAATATTGGAGGGAGTTTGGCAAAATTGGACTCTCATCTGAAAGGAAACCATGCAAGGAAAATCTACAACGAGTCTGACGAACGGTTCTTGACAAGAAGTCAAAAATGTACAACCAAACAGAAGTCATAGAGGTCAAATTGGATCGAGTTTGGCAACGTTGGACACAAATCTGAAAGGGAAACATGCACGGATCATGTACATCAAGTTTCGTAAAAATCTTAGCAAAGGTTCCTGACAGAAAGTTGAAAATATCTCAGTCAATCAGAAGCCAAGGAATTTACAGGATACAGCATCTTATTTAACTGAAGCGCCCCTAGTGATTCGTGGTTTTTCCTTTCGAAAACGTTGTAAACATTGACTCAAGGATCATGGAAATCAAATAAGATAGTAATCAGAGCATGGGTATGTGAAAACAAGATTTTTAAAACTTATTTAATACCTAATTGTATGCCTCTTTCCCCGAGAATTGGGCCCAGACCCTTTTTATTCGCAAACTTAAAGCAGCTACCTACCCATGGGGATACTTTCTGCAAAATTATGACTCAGAGGTTCTTGAGAAAGAGTAATCTGGTTCCCGAACACGTTTGCTATCGCAATACTAAGGTCTGGTAACCACTGCCACTATCCTATTTTGGCGACTATCACATGTGTAAGAATCACGGTTTTTGTTCCAAAAACATAAAATTGAGAACATCTCGTTACATGTGTGAACAAGAAACTCGAAAACGGGCTAATTTGAACCTCAGTGAACCATCCCTTTTATGTACGATAATCGGAGGAATATATTATGTTGCTATTCGTAATTAGCAGATGAATTTCAAGTCCAACCATAAAGATGATTGTGAAAGAATAGAATACATAGACAGAAGATTTGGTGTTTGGACTGTGGTGCAGGATTATCGGCTTTGGCCAGTCTTAAGAGACACGAACAGTCCAAACATGCAAATATTGTACATCAACTGTGAATGTGGCAAATCATTTAGTTTTTATTCGACATTGCATCGTTATAAAAAAAAATCACTAACTAACTAACTTTCGGCGGCTTTCAACTGCTTTTCGGTTCTATACCCACGTAGTTTCATTTTTGATATGGAAAGTAGTGTACCATTTCTCAAAAAGTATGACAAGCCATCATAAATGAATTCATTGAACCAAGACGGTACAAACTTTATAGTTATCTTATTAACTACATAGAATATATTACAAAGTACAAAAGATATCTTATAAAGTACATACAATATCTTATTTAAAGTTGTTTATAATATATCTTAGAAAAGTTATATTCTTAATGAGGTATCTTATAAACTAAATAAGTTATCTTATAAACTATACAAGATATCTTATTAACTGTACAAAACATCTTATTAACTATACAAGATATCTCATAAACTATAAGATATCTTGTAAACAATATAGGATATCTAATAAAGTATTCACCGTCTTAGGCCAATGAATAGATGTTAATTTGGCTTGCCATAGAAAAGAACATGATTGTTTTTTTTTCAAATAAGAAATGTTTGGTTGTTATGTTAAAAACACTGTCTTGTATTGTTAATTTTCTAGGGTAATTTGTTGAAACTTAAACATAAATATAGCTTATTGCATTAAACTCATGGCATTCTAGTTTTATTAGGAAAAGAATTTTGAAATATTGTCAAACTTCCCCCTTTTGGTCCCCTAGTAGCGCCCCTAGAGGTCAACCCCCCCCCTTTTTTTTATAAATTTGAACCCCCTCTCCTTAGGGATATTTCCTAACAAGTTTGGATGAAATTGATACAGTGGTTTTGGAGAAGAAGTAGCAAATGTGAAAAGTTTATGACGGACGGACGACGGGCGAGATTTGTGTAAGGAAAGTCCGTCTTAGACCTTTGGTCCAGATGGACTAAAACATAATGCATGGAATTCATAGAACGTATCAAACTATTCAGCCCTAGAATAAAAATAAAAATTGATTAACGTCACAACAATCCTCAAGACTAGTTATCCATGCGGAGCGACTTAGGACGGTCACCCAGCACGAAACCAAGGTGTGAGGTTAACCCCCAACCTTCGCACTTCTTAAATATAGACATACATTTAAAAATTTAATAATAAATACACTTCATAGCACTGCCACAATCACTCAAATATTCTCATAACGCATACTCCTCATTAATTCTATACCAGTGCTGGAGCTGAACGAGCAACATATCCTTTCTTTTTTAAAGGTGGATATATGAAACACATTGTACATGCATTTGACATTGAAATATTGAATTTGGACGTTAAACATATACGCAAGTATGTGTATCTGTAAATGCATAATTGAAACAATTATTTTATTAAATAACAACAGAGAAAAACATGTATGTTATGTGTCTAACAATGTGTCTGCACTGCGTTCACGATCTCTTCATAAGCACTTGCACTGTGTTCGACGATTTCATTGCATTGCGTTCCTGATCTCCTATTTTTTACGAATACATATTTGATTTGCTCAATTACACCACCTATCATGATGAAAATTGACGTGGAATTTAAAAACATGTCAAAGAATACATTCGCTTGGTTGTTTACCATTGGAGATACCTTAAGCACAGTAAAATCATGTACACATTGTACTGACACATTACAATCATAGTATTTCGTGACTTTTTCCTTCAAATGCTCATTTCCTCTTTGATAACAAGTAAAACAAATTCGCCGTGTCAAAACTTGTAAATGTTGCACATTGATATATATGCTAATGTATTTATGATCACGGGTCTAACAAAAGAATGATTTATTGTTATATTAACCTTGAATCTTCAAAAACTGGCACGTTGTGCACAGTGTTCTTGATGTCCACTGAGTTCACGATCTCCGGTTTATCGGAGTGTGGATATCCCAAAGCTTGAACACGAGGCAAAGAACAATAAATATAGTTACACAGATACACACTAATGGTGTAATATTGCGTATTCCGGGATACACACAGGATGGTAGTGGAGACTTCTTATCCCATTGTAACGGACACAGTTTGTGTTGCAACCAGATGTTTTGTAACTGTGAAAGCGTCAATTTATGCACCAAAACAACACAATGGCAGAAAAGGTCAAAATCATAGGGTACAAACTCAAGGTTGAAACCGGGAATGTTAGTTAAGGTAATTCCACCCTTTGAAGCAGCTATTCCTATAAAAACATCCTCCATTGTCAGTAAAGGTGTGTTGAT
>JAUMGZ010209843.1:0-12030 GCA_032359645.1 Pododesmus macrochisma | reverse complement strand
CAATTTTATTGTATATAAAGATTTACAAGGACAAGAATGCATGTGAGAAATGATTTGGTGCGATATCTTATATTGTCACAACAAAAATGGAGGCCATCTTGGAAATATTTGTTGACATGCAATTTGATATAATCAACAGCAAATTATCAATATGAATTTTTTATAGAATTTAATCTTAACAATGTCAGAGCTCTTTTATTAGGAACTGTGATTGAAAAAACCAGATAGCAATTGATAGATGAGAGCTGTTATCAGAATAGGTAATTAGCTGAAGTATGTGAGATCAGAAAGCATTGTTTAGTAATTTACAACATTAACAAATCTCATCAACAGAAAGCATGACTTACTTATGTACAACATAATTAAGTGCTGTCTCGCCAGCATATAACACAATATGTATCGGTAAGAACTTACTTTATGTTTGTACCAGGATAAGAAAGTGTTCCAACATAATGTAATAAATGACACATACACCACACGAAACTGATGAGGTAGGTAGTAAAAGTTGATGAACTGAGCAGGTGGCCAAATACACCAGTCTATCTGTTGAATAGATAAATCATATTTTGTTATAAAATACACAAGGAATGACACCAGTCTATCTATTGGATAGTTAAATCATAATGAATTATAAATATCCAGGGAGTGACACCAGTCTATGTTTAAATAGATAAATGTGTTACAAATATCAAGGGAACGACACAAGTCTATCTGTTGAATAGATAAATCATATTGTGTAAGTTATAAATATACAGGGAATGACACCAGTCTATCTGTTAAATAGATAAATCATAATGTGTTATCAATATCAAGGCAATGACACCAGTTTATTTGCTGAATAGATGAATCATGTGTTATAAATATTCAGGGACTGACACCAGTCAAACTGTGAAATTGATAAATCATACTGTGTTATAAATACTCAGGAAATGACACCAGTCCATCTGTTGATTAGATCAATCATGTGTTAAATTATAATATAAATATTCAGGAACTGACACTAGTCTAACTGTTAATTTGATAAATCATACTGTGTTATAAATATCCAGGGAATGACACCAGCCTAAATCCAGGGAATGACATCAGTCTACCTACTGTATAACAAATGTTCTTTTAGTTATAGAAGAGAATTTTGTACCAACATTTAGTTGTTTGGAAAAAAGTTAATAAGACAACGGCAAATAAACCTTATCATCTCATCTTTAACAATACATTTGACAATCAATGTTTTAAGTAATTTATAACAGTGCTTCGTCCAACAACATTAAGTACAATCTACCCGACAGTATGTTATTCATAGATGCTAAATACATTACAGTGTGTCTTACTTACTAAGTAAACAGTGATAAATTTATCCTTGACCTCTTGTACAGATCCATCAATGCCACGCCCCTCCATCATACCCATACCTATAAATGTAAATATAAAACTGCACTTATGGCTTGATATATTTTACCACACTAGTTCAATATGGTGAAGAAATTCAGCGATTTGAAAACCAAAAGGCAATCCAAATTAAAATTTTACTTTGTGTATATAAAACTGAATGAAAACAGTTCTAAAATCTGAATGATTACAAAGCATAATAATTGAATCACCAAGTGTGAATGCAAAATTAAAAATGTCCTATTCATTTTTGTATATTAATTTTGAAGTGAAACTGTTAGTAAATCAGCAAAGAAAAAGCACATCTATATCTTTGCAGAAATTTTTTCAAAACCACCTGAGTTACATAGGAATACATATTGTATAATAATTATAATATATAATTATATAGTAATCATATACCAGAAGGGTCAACACTGAAGGATACATCCCAGTAAATAATAATTGTACTGACCAAAGAAAAATGAGGAACAAAAGAAGGGTCCAGCAACTGCCTGGTCAGCGAGAATCCTCTTCAGGGCTCCCTTAGCACCACTTGACGTCACTATTTTTTCAATAAGCTTGTTATACCAGAGGTGGTTGAACGGCCCCAATATCAAACCAATTGTAAACATTCTTCCTGCCAAAGTGAAGTTCAGTGGTAAGTTTGATACAGTTATCTCCCTTTACAAGATACAATTATGAATGGTAAATGTTTAAAAGTAGCAAATTATGTTAGTTTGTGGGTGGAACCTTGTGTGTACAGTCAACAAGCTAGGGTTAGAATACACGTATCTTGAATTCATCGATTCAGTGGTAATAAAATTATAATAAGAGGCCCATTGGGCCTTAAGATCCATCTTGATGAAACAGGCCTATTAAAGTAGATTGTTGGCATTTGAATGCTTTTAACCCTGAGGTTATGCCTTGACCAAATCTGGTTCTCAATGCTTTTAAGTTACTATATTTAGCTCTAGGCCATCCAGTTTATTAGAAGAAGATTTTGAAGTTTTGTCAAATTTTCCCAATTTGGGCCCCCAAAGTGGTGCCCTCAGGTAGCTGAGCCCAATCTTTTGAACAAATCTGATCCCCCTTTCCCCAGGGATGCCTCCTACTAAGTTTGGATGAAATTGGTCCAGTAGATTTTAACAAAAAGTCAAAAAATTAAAAAGTTAACATCTTTGCAATAGTGTTGAAATTTGACCCCAAAATGTGTCACCTATTTTTTCACCCCCAGGGTCAAGCCTTGTACAAACTTCATTCTCAATGCTCTAAAGTTACTAGATACCAAAGCATTACGCTCTAAGCCTTCTTGGAAAAGTAATGATTGACGGACGGATGACAGGCAACAGACAGGATTTGTATGAGAAAAGTCCACCTTGGACTTTTGGTCTAGATGGACTAAAATAATTGATAAATATAGACCAAAAAAGACCTTTGTACGGTAAATGTTTTCTGGGGTTTTTTGTTGTTGCAATTTTCCAAATTTCTTTTGATCTCTGTTCAATTTGTTAAATATAATTTGTTTTGGTAACAGACGCCGACTAACTGTTGATTTATGGATATTATTTAGTTTTTAAACACAATGCCTTCGTATCTGAGGAGAAACAAGGAGTCTCCACACAATAAGGAGATAATTCCAGATGTCACTTGATATCAAACTCACAAGTTAAAGAGTTGTTCTATTCAGTGGAAGTTAATTCTTATGAATTATTATCAATTATAACAGTAAAGCATTTGCCACTGATAATGATAGGTTTGACATAATTATCTCCCTTTAAAAGATACATTTATTGTGTATTCCTTTGAATGACACTCTTGTTTGGTGTTAGGCAGGTTCACCTTATCAATTGAATACAGAAAGATACATCAATAAACATCAGAATATAAAGTGCCTCTATTCAGTAAATGTTACAATGAATTATATAAGTAATACATTTGCTATTGATATAAATGTTTACAGAATTATCTCCCTTTGAGCTTTTAAATCCTTTAACAAGAAACAATTGGAGGGCAAGTCTGGTGCCAGCAGCCGTGGTAAGTCCAGCTCCAATAGCATATACTAAAGTTGTTGCAGTTAAAAAGTAGTTGGACCTCGGGTCCAGGCTTGTGGTCCACTCCTTGGTGGCTACTGCTCGTCCTGACCTTAACCTACCGGTTGGCATGGTTGGACCTTGGTGCTCTTGGTTGAGTGTCTCGGGTGACATTGATAAACTGACACTTGCATCAAATATTGTCAGGACTGTATCCCAATGTATGATTTTACATTTCTGGATTAAAAATTTTTTCTCTATAAATATATTTTTCTTTTTTTGCTAAATTGTACTAGGAGTAGTTGCAAAATGGATGGTAGTTTCTATATCTGATTGATTGTTGCACAAATCAATGAAGTATAATTTGGACTGCGATACTTGTATATACTAAATGCACATAAACACAAATGCATGATATTAATAATTTTACAGGTTCTTATTATAATATTAAATTTTTATCTTCTGTGTCCCTTTCTACATGTAAGATACCAAATATACATTACAAACTGAACATACATGTTTATTAACAGGATATGAAACTTCCTATATATAAATGTGTAATGAATACAATAACTGAACAATATACATGTACACTATAACAGTTCAATCAATAATTCAATAAACAAATCAAGGGCTTACATACAATTATAGGAATTGTTATTTGAGATATAAGTGTTTTTGCATAAGAAATGTTTTAAAAACCCTTTTTTGATGTATATTATTTTATGACCTTTTAATTTGTCTTGTATAAATAACTGATTTTCGAAATATTGTGCAAAAATAACAAATCAGTATATATGAATTACTAATTAACACCTCTGTCATATTTGTATTTACGATTTGTATGAAAAAGTAGGTTTAATAGCAGAAAGTGAACAAAACTTATAAGAATATCTAGCGGCAGCGTTTCACGTATTTTTTTGGAGGACGATGTCCATCCTACATCTTTTCATTTCGATTTTCAAGTAAATTGCAATGATTTTGGCACTGAACAGCATTCTTTTATTTTTTAAGAATAATACTAATTTTTTAATGCCTTCTCAATTTCACACTTCTTTGTATTCTTTGCCTAGCAGCCAAATATATGTAGACTGAGCAGTTTTTCTGATCTGAATTTGCAGCTTTAATAACAATAAAAATTACTATCCCTCTTGATTAGATCTATGTTTATTTAATCAGACTACCGGTATATCAGTTTCTCTAAAACTCAGTTTGTTTGTTTATATAAGGGCTTAATGTCCGATCAACAGCTAAGGTCATTTACGGACGTGCCAGTTTTACTGGTGGAGGAAACCAGAGAACCCGGAGTTAACCACCGACCTACGGCAATTCACTGGCAACTTTCTCACACTACTTGGCCCGGACGGGAATCGAACTAGGAGGTAAAAGGCTCTTATGATTACAAGTCGGCAACTTTAACCACTATAGGCAACCGCGGCCCCCCATCTAAAACTCGGACTTCATCATGATCATGATCATCATACATGAATCTTTCAGACTTACCAGTTCTAGACCAACTCCTCTGAAGCTCTGCTTCATCAACATTTGGATCCTGCATCTTCTTGTATTTCATCTCCAAGGTCTGGGTGATACTATCTCCTGCCGCCAGCATGACACCCGTTGTCAGGGTGTTTGTAACCAATAGATACTTGGAGAAAAGTTTCCTGAAGACGGATGACATTGTGACAGCGATGGTGCAGAGACGATCTTCAGGATTTGAGTTCAACTGTAGTATTCATTTATCTTAATCACAGTTCATTTAGCTGATCATTTTGTGTAGATCTATTGGTGTGTGTTATACAAGTCTTTCACTATTTCATCTTTAATTTAAATGCACAAGTTGAATTGCCTGAAAATGAATACAAACCAAGTTTTTATGTTTAAGACTATAATAAAATATTACTAAGACTAAGTTGAGGGTATAATGGTAACACATGCTTTTATCAATAACTGTATTCGATAATTCGATAGTTCTCTGTTTAAATAGCAATATATTCAGAGTGTATAAAAATGTGTACTCACATAGTTGATGTTTAAATTTATAACATTTAAGTCTAGTTAAATAACATCTGTTAAGTTTCTCCTCTTTAATCTGTGTAATCAATTTTCTATCTATTCTCTTCCTATATCTATATATATGTATATATATATATATGCATTTCACATAAAAGGCCTTGAATGCAATTAAATATAATAACCCTTTACCTTCAATTTACATGTACAACTAATCCTCTACCTTCAATTTACATGTACAGCTGTAATAATAATCCTCTACCTTCAATTTACATGTAAAGCTGTAATTTTACTAACCCTTTACCTTCAATTTCTGTGTAAAGCTGTAATAATAACCCTTATCTTCAATTTACCGGTACACATACAGCTGTAATTTTACTAACCCCTTACCTTCAATGTCCGTGTAAAGCTGTAATAATAATCATGTACCTGCAATTTACATGAACATCTGTTACATGTGTAATATAGTATTCATTTTCCTTCAATTTACATGATTGTATAGCTATAGTAATAATCCTTTGCCTTCAAAGTTATAGGGAGTTGGCCTTTTAAATGCAAGTAAATCTCAACAAAAACTTTAATACAGGTATAGGTGTACTTTGTATCCACCTGCTATACACTTACTGCATAAGGACATATATGTATATTCCATACATGTAATATAATGTGATATATACCAACAGACAGTTAGTAGTAACTCAAGCTCCAACAATGTGAATGCTATTATATTACAGAATTAGATGATTTCATATATGCAACCATGCATGGATGTGATGGTTATTTTTTAATAAACTACAAACCTACCAGTATTTACTTTAGAAAGTTCACAATGCAGGTTGGTTCACATGTAATTGCCTCTATATCAAAATGTGTTTACTATATCCACATACATGTACAATGTACAAGTAATACATATTGCATGTAGCTGTAAAGTCCACTACTAAATATGAAGAAATGTATAAAATAATTTCACCATGTTAATATTGATTATTGTACAGTCTTTATATGTCAATCACAGTGTTAACATTTGCACTACAGAATAATATCAACATGTGATTTTTATATATAAACAGCTTATCACAGCTTGTATCAAACTGACAACTGCTTCTGGTGACTATTGTCATATGTGGGTGTATAGGGTTTAGTTCATTCACATGCAAAATTTTATAGAATTATATGTGATTCCCTCGGTCAATGAATTTTATTTGAAATTAAATTGATGAAAACTTCAGCTAGGTATATACAGCTTCCCAATGATGCCAAAAACTCAATACTTGTTATTGAATTGTATGCCTCGGGGGTTGGCAATTCCTTACCTTTTAAATTTTAATTATAAAACTCTGATAAAGAGAAATATCACTGTTAGAATTCTAATCTCTTTTGAGATTCATCATCGGGTTAATTATATTTGGAATTCAGAGGAGGGGAGCATCAATTCCAAACATAATTCACCCCATGATGAATCTCAAAAGAGTTTATTAGAACTCCACTTTGATTTGATTTTACTTTAATACCTTATATAAAAGTCATACGCTAAGTCAGAGATATCAATATCTGGTCTCTGGCAAAGTTCAACAAATCTAATTATAAGTCAGTTGTTCGATGAAAAACAAGTTTTGATATGTGCACATGTATGTACTAAACCTACCCAACCAGTTATTACATTTTTACTTCATATGGACCAGTCTGGTGAGTGGGTAAAGACAACATTAGTTTTGTTGGCCTGCAGCTGTGCGCCAACATCACATTAAGTGCATAGTCCGAGTTTCCTTCTGTTGTTTATTAGGGTTTAGCGTCCCTTTAACTCATGTCTAAGTCATATCGAGACAGTGTCTGCTTGTGACAGTGCACACTTATGGCCACTTTATAGTGCTGTCTCTGAAATATGACGGCGCAGACACATTGAAACGATACTTCACTCAGTCACATTATCCTGACACAGAGCCAACCAGTCAAGCTTTTTATATTTACCGTTAGATACCGCTAGTGTGGGGAAAGTCAGAGAAAACTCGGAGTATAGTTACGTGTGGTTGTTATAACTTAACTATAAATAAACGCAAATCTTACTCTGTATTCAGTAAAAGAACATCTTAGTTATTCAGTGTTATGAATTTACGCATGAATGCTGCAACTAAGGTCATTGATTTCGTAAGCACGTGGAGCAAAATGCCGGATGCCGGTCGTTTGTTTGTCGCAAAATAATAAACATAACCAAATAAAACGAATAAATAAATAATATCAAATAAAAACTCGTATTTCCTTGCATATCAACGATCACCTATTTGTATTAATTGAAAATACCCTAAAAACACAAGAAGTTGCCTCCAGTCGGTGCGTGTCACAACGCGGAGCTCAGTAGTACAACCAAATCCAAACCTCGCATTGAGATTGTTTAAAAATGGCGGTCTTGTTGTCTCGGTAGGGTGCTGCATTTTGTTTTTCAGTTAACAACTACTTCGTTGCAATCCAAAATGACGTCAGTCAACAAACCATGCAGGTAAACTGGCAAAGATAAATCACTTAATGTTCTATGCATATTAGTGAGGAACTTTCCCACACCCACAAAGTGCAAACTGATTGCAGACGCATCGAGTCGTGCACACGCATGTTTTCAAAAAACCAAATCGCCACACATGCAGACATTGGCACTAAGGTAGTCACAAGTTTTTACACTGGAAGAACTAAAAATTCCCATACAGAGTTTCCGAAGTACATCTTGTCATCATGAGCACCTTCAAACAATTTTTAACTTTAATTAAATTGACGACCAAAAAATAGAATCACAATCAAAATAAAGGGGAAAAAAATTAAATATGGCATTTGCAGGCATGTTACAAAAAATAACCGATTGTTCTCCAGGAACTCTTTATATGCCAGTAGTAGGCCGAGATTCCTCTGCCCCTCAAACGAATGCCGTTTTCTGATATATTCGTTTTAGGGGCAGACCTGATCCATGCTATTAAAAAGACGTCTCAAACTAGCCTCTACTGCCGACAAAAGTAACTTCAAGATTTCTTCCATTTGGTTAGGAATACAAAACTGTCACTTGATATATCACTCACCGGAACATTTATTGACTAGACCCCGCCAGAAAGTAATAACATCACTGTATTTTTTCTATCATTTTGGTCACATCAACGTGACGAGTGGAGGAAAATTGTCAAACATTCGGCAATTTTCATTACAATCGAGGTCAATTCCATATATGGTAGATAGCGTACTATAGTATTCCCATATATGGAGTGACCTCGTGTTATAATGAGGAAACGGCCAATGAACAAAGATTTTTGGATTGAAATGAAACTGTTTGACGATTTTTCTCCACTCATCAAGTTGAATCGACCAAAACGATAGAAAAATACGGTGATGTGATTATTTTCTGGCGGTTTCTAATAAATAAATTTAACTTTAGGGCATGGCGAACCATGTACATCTTGGATCATGATCATGAGTATTCAAATGATTATTATAAATTTAGTTATCTTTTTGTGCAGAAGCAGGGATCCATTTGCTGAAGTTCCATTACCAAAAGCTTTTTATTATCCCACACAACAGAAGTCTTTGTCAGAGGGTCAAAAACAGGTGCAGTATTATGTTTGGTATCACAAATATCTATTATATATATTTGTACAGTATATATATAGCTTGAGGCCAAAACAGATATAGTGAAGTAAAACATTTACAGGACTATAGACTGTACATGTGCAGATAATAATTACAAAGTACTGAAATGTTATGATCTTCGTTGTTAGAATGAAGTTGTTAGGAGGAAAATATGATAAAATTTAACTGCAAAATATGTATATGCATGTTTAAGTAGTTTTATTCGTTATTGATTTATTCATTTATCGTTGTAATCATAAATACATGTACAGTTATCGTTACAAACAGTAGACTGGAATATCTGCTCTCTTTCTTTGTATATATATATATTATATGCATGAGTTAATGCAAAGAGAACATATATATATACGGATACTGGTGTTGATTATTATATATCAGTCATTCTCTGTATTTATGTACTGTAGACATAAAATGCCAAAGAAAATATTCTTTACTTCAATTTTTGATGTGCTTAATTTGTAGACAATACTGAAATCTCAAGAATATGCTGATGATGCCAATAGCCAGAAAAGGAAGCCAAAACTGACACCAGAGGAAAGGGATTTTTTGAAAGTGGGTAATGCTCGGAGCAAGAGTACCAACCCCTTGCTCCAAGAGTGGGATGTATCTGCAAACTTTGATGAGTCCTGGCCTAGCACTGAAAGACCATCGTTCAGGTACAATTAATCTGTAAAATTAAAGTACCGCATTCAACCTAATAAGAGCCCAGGGCACTTAAAAATCAGAAAAAGTAGAGAGGTTGCTTATTAGAACCATATTACGAGACTCGATCCAAATACTGAATAGATGTATTGCAATGCTCTAGGGTAATGAATCTAAGCTATTATACAGGTCTGTAGGTGCTTTTAAAGGGAGGGGGCGCTTATAAGGTCGAATACGGTAACTCTTCTTTGACTTGATAGGACTTCTTCTAATAAGGTATTAATTTCATGTACTAGTATATTTGTTTTTCTTCGAACTCTAGATTTTAGGTGTTAATGTCTACTGAAAAGTTCATACCGTATTTTCCGGATTATTAGCCGCTACTTTTTATCACCCTGAATTAAAAATAAGGGGGTATATAAAGCAATCACGTGGGATGTCTGTCTGTCCGTCCGTCCGTCCGTCCGTCCGTTGCTTGTCCGGATGATAACTTTAAAACGAACGGTCCCATAAAGTTCAAACTTGGTGTGTGGGTTGCCCTAGGTGGTGCACAGAACCCTATTGATTTTGGGCTTGGTCTACCAAAGGTCAAGGTCACCATTGCTTAAAATAGAATTTTGCTAATATGTGGCTTGTCCGGATGATAACTTAAAAACGAATGGTTCCACAAAGTTCAAACTTGGTGTGTAAGTTGCACAGAACCCTATTGATTTTGGGCGTGGTCTGCCAAAGGTCAAGGTCACTATTGCTAAAAATAGAATTTTGCTTATATGTTTTTGGTACTAAAAGAATATCGTACCTGTTTCTGTTCAAGATAGAATTATCTCGGATGAGGGGTGGTATGTATGTTAAATATATCAAGACGAGGCAATTGCCGAGTCGTGAGATAACATACATACCATCCCGTGACTGAGATAATAATCATAAACGGTCAACATTTTAATCAGATTGGGTATTCAAACAAACATTCCAAACACTATGGCAGTTCGCGGACAGACTGTTGAGAATGGAAGGTTTATGTTGGCATGGTGTCAAGGGCTATACCTCTGTAAGTCCGATAATATCTGCAGTAACATGATTTTGTATCTCTTATGATTTTCAGCAGAAAAATTACGATGGGAGCATGTGATGGTAAATTTTGTAAACTGGGCATTGAAGGAAAGAACAGTAAGAAAAACTGCATTGGTGAAGAAAATGAGAATATAGCATATCATAAAAAGAAGGATCAGCAAAAATCGAACGAGGATCAGGAAGGTGGGTCTGGATCTGGTCGAAGCCATGCACCAAAGAATAAGGCAATATCTCAAGATAATTCTGTTAATAACACAACTACCTATAAAAAACATACAACTACGTCTGCATTAATAAATATGGTGAAGAAGGATGAAATTGCAAAAACACTTTCTGGTAAGTAAACCAAAAAATAAAATTATTTGTTTTTATTAAACTGAGTATTAGCTGTTTCTACCCTCAGCTTTTCATGTAAATAAAAACTTTTAGACAGACAGACAGACAGACAGACTTTTAAACAGGCAGGGCAGGCAGACAGGCAGACATACAAATAATATATAACTTAGTTTTCAAGTGAAGGTGTATTTCAGTGTTAGTTCTGTTCACTATAAGTTCACCCTTACAAAGATAGAATGTTCTGAATGGTCTACCCTGTTATGATACATGTACTCACTGTGTGGCAATCTTTTGTTATTAAAATCACAAGTTAACTGTCCTCTGTGAAGTAGGACAATAGCTGAGCTAGAAAAAGAGGATTATGATCAATACAGGTATAAAGATTTACTTTGGAAACTTTCTATTTGATTAAATTGTATAAAGAATGCATGAAAAATCAACATTCAACATTAAAGTAATTAAAATTAAGTGGGCATTACATAAATTTTTCAATGTTATTAATTAAATAACCATTACATGTAATTGAAAAATCCTCAATTACACATTACATCCAATTACTTAACAAAATGTATTTAATTGCAATTAATTACCATTACACATTACGAACGGACGGACGGACGGACAGACAGACAGACAGAAGCAGCATATTTTAATGACTGTGTAAACATGTAAACGAGAAAAATAAAATCAATGTGAGATCAGAGTTGAAGTATATCTATGAAATGATAATTAAAAATTGGTAGGTGTTTTTTTAGTCCATCTGGACCGAAGGTACCGGTCCAAGGTGGACTTTTCTCATACAAATCCCGTCCGTCGTCCGTCAGGTGTCCGTCGTCCGTCGTTAACTTTTCATATTTTCGACTTCTTCTACTGAACCACTGGACCATTTTTATCCAAACTTGGTAGGAAGTATCCCTAGGGGAAGGGGATTCAGATTTGTTCAAAT
>JAUMGZ010209832.1:0-12030 GCA_032359645.1 Pododesmus macrochisma | reverse complement strand
TATTTATAAATGAATTCTTAATATTAATAAATGAATTATTAATATTAGAAAATCCCTATTTTTGTCCACGATGGCTTACCACAGTAATCACACCCTCCTTTTATACATCATGTCAATAGTCAGTTATCACGCCCTCCTTTTATACATCATGTCAATAGTCAGCAATCACGCCCTCCTTTTATACATCATGTCAATAGTCAGTAAGTACGCCCATCTTTTATACATCATGCCAATAGTCAGTAATCACGCCCTCCTTTTATAGCTTTTCTTATTTCCCCCCTTTGTAAAACATTTATACAAAAAGTTGCAAAATGATATTGCACAAAAAGAATACACAGTTTGCGATTTTATGAAATCACATTTTTAGATGAAGGTAAAATAAAAAAGAGTAAAATATTAAAAACATAATTTGGTAATGTCAACTGTACTAAACTTATCTCATTGACAGTAAGATTAACCACAATTGCAATTATAGTTTAACACTTTTAACACCAGTGGTACTTAGCTTTACACTGTACATCAAGACGATACTAAGTTAACCGCTGACATACACAATAACAATCTAGGGTATTTGACACTTACCCGAGAATGTCTGTTTTTCTCAAGTTTAATTCCATTCGACAGTATCAAACGTGTTGTTTCACTGACTGCTTGGAGAGTAATTGTGAATTACGACGTCACAATGGTAAAGTAATTGTGATGTCAGGTAAATTATGACGTCACAATGGTAACATAATTGTGACGGCATGTACATTATGACGTCAACATCCCTCAATGTTAATGATAAAGTAGTAAAAACGCTTTCAAAAGACATAAGTCCATATAGTTGATGTAATCATAGCTCAATATGGCCTTAACAGTTGAACGGTCACCATTTTAAGACCAAAATAAGCTACAGTTCCCGCAGCTAAAGACAATGGACATGAGACAATGAAATGAAAACGACATAAAAAAAAACCTGTTTGAGAAATGTTGCAAGACTATATTTGTATGTACAGCAAAATAATAGCACACACAAATTTAACCAAAGTATGAATAGTTGTCACTGACAACCTCTTCCTCGTCATTACAGATGTTTGCTGGCTTTATCGGGCTTAAACTTCAATGCCAGAAACTAACGCTGATATCGCGACAAAAGATCAAAAGACAAGTAACCTTTAAAACAAATTTCATTGGAGTAAGAAAACTGGAAGTTTCATTAGTATTGACTCGCTCAATTAGATAAACTTACATGTAAATTTTAATCACATAAACAATATGCATGTTCTTGCGAACTTACCTTACACGGTTGTCTGTAGAATGTAAATCTAACACTTCACATACACAAATGTGTAATATACAGGCTACCACCTGTCAGCACAATAGCAATTCTATGGTTGTATTTGTTAAGATAAATTAGAGCCTCTATCAGATGAATTACACATCGACAGTCTAGTTAAAATGTCTTATCCGTTTATTTAACATACCAGGTACCAGAAGTCAAAGACTTTTAAATGTACCATTGATCACACCGAGTTAAAAGCGAAAAGGATAAAACCCAACAGTAATTAATTATACCATTAAGTTGTGTAAACTACAATAACGTCAAATAAAATTCGATGTGAACTAAGGATTTCTATACGACATATGTTTAAGTAATTTGGCAGGCCACACGAAGTGAGAAAATGTACCTACTACTTTATGATATAGACAACAATAGTCCATTGGATTTTAATTATTTTTATTGGCAAGTGTCCTGCCGTTTTACAGGCTTAATACTGTGAACATATGCACATATGAAAATACAATAACTTAGGTTCCTGCAATATAAGAATTTAAATCAATGATAAATCAGAGCATTAAAGATAGTTTAATCTTCACACTATAAAACTGACAAAGATTACAACACATAGTTGTATCAAGACCACAGTACCGAATATACGCTACAGTAGTGATAACACCATTGAGGGGGGGGGGTCAGCGATATCATATATCCAAATAAATTTTATCACCTAACTCAGTAGTTGATATCACTCAGTCATTATTTTGAATTGGTGATATCACCTATTCCAATATGGGTACCGTTTACTTTTTTAATCCCATTTGGTGATATCACTGATTCAAATAGATTGTATCACCAATCGAATAGATGGTATCACCAAATGGGATTAAAAAGTAAAACGGTGCCTCATACATTAGTAACACATGCCCGCCTTAAGACCGCTGTATCATCAATGCACTATAGTTTACAGAGCTACATTGTGAATATATTCTCGTCACATACCCCCGTATCCTATAGCTGACCAAACTAAAATATAGACAAATATTCGTCACACACCTCCGTAAAAAATAGCACTATAGGTGACAAAACTAAAATATAGACAAATACTCGTCACACACCTCCGTAACAAATAGCACTATACGTGACCAAACAAAAATACAAAGATATACCCGTCACGCACCCCACGTATCCACAATGTACTATCACTAACTATAAGTATATTATAACTTAAGAACTTTTTTGAAACATGCATATGTCCCCACAAATACATGTAGATGGCCGTGGCAAAGGCACGTTTGCAAGGTTTAAAGCTCCTTGTTCACAAAATCAATCAAAAGGTCTAACCAAAAATCTAAGAGAAATCAATAAATGAAAAAGATAGGTCACTTAAAGGTTAAGGTGACCTACTTTTGATTTTGTGTAAAGGAGAAACAACTCATCAAGTTTTAAGCTTCTGGAACTTAGTCGATGAAAATATCTAACCAACAATCTAAGTGAAATCAATGAAGTGGAAAATCTAGGTCACAATAGGTCAAATCGACCTACTTTCGACTCTCAAATGAGAACCAACACAAAGAGTTTCAAGTTTGTGGGACTTTTCCTTCCTTATAAACAGAGTTGATGAATTTATGCCAATAATAGGAATTCAGATAGGTTTTTTTCGTTCTCCTATTATCGATATCTTAGTTTTGAATGTAGATATCTACCTATCTGTATTTGTAATGAAGATATTTGGATTCAAAATTGGGATATCTACATTCTGAATGTATATACTTAAATAAAAATGTAGATATCTGAATTAGGATTGTAGATACCTTCAATCCGAATGAAGATATACAGACATCTAAATTCCGAATTAAGAATCTGATCTAGCGGATAAACACTCGAATAAGTATTTTACATTGAATAAATTATAAGTTCGCTTGACACAGAAAAAAGTCATTTAAATTCCAAATGCAGATATCTTCAATGTTAATAAAGATAACCATATTCGGAATGATATTTCATACATAATGAAGATATCTATTTTAAGATATCCTGACTCGAATGAAGACATTAACATTGATGATGTGTTATTTAGAACAATTATAACCAAACCAACTCTTCTTGGTATATGATATCGTTAATCCCTATACTGACTGACTTTTCACAGACTTTCGATTACAAATTGACTATTGATGTTTAATTTTTCATTTCGAGCGTGGATAAACATACTTGCATAAAAATACAAATTAATATAAAAAGAAATTTAGAAAATTGAATTAATGAATAAATGAAAGGAAGAAAAAATGAAAAGATCCAATGATACAAAATATGTATCTGTTTGCAAAACAATTTTTTACCAGTACATAACGGTAATTTTGTTTACCTCTCAGTTAATGGTATATATATATATATATATATATATGTGTGTGTGTGTGTCGTATACTTTTACCTTTGAAGTTTTTCCGCTGAAAGTTTCGTGACCATCTTGCTAAATTTCCAATTAAAATTGCAGAAAATTATAACTCGAATAATTAAAAAACGTTACAATAAGAATGTACATGTAGTGCGACCAAACTCCGCAGCACCAGAACGCTATGTTCGTTACCAAGCACTCGGATACTGTATAGCCAAACCTGCAGCGACTTATACACTAAAATACATAGCAGACGTTACATAGACCTGTCAGCGACAAATATAACATATTAAAAATCAATTTAAATATTAATGATTTTGATCAACATCTTTCAGACTGTGTTGTTTCTTTTTGAATGACACGTGTAATAGTTCCAGGGGCCCGTTAAGGGATCTCTTTAAACATTGGTCCCCTGACACTGTCATGTTCAGACGGTGTTTAGCTAGCCCCCCGTCGTGCACTCTTCTGTAATGTGAAATGTTTTCACAATTGCTGAACAGAATTAATCAATACAATAAAGAAATAAGTTGATACACAGAACACGGCCATATGTTTGTATAATCGTTGTTCAATTAGAGTGCCGGGCAATATACGCTTATTAAACCTAAGGCATGTTGAACACCTATTTTATTTTTAGTTTGAAGGTATATGATCGCCACTTTGAAGGGTGTAATACAATGAATGGTAACCTGTGGACATGTCTACAATACATAAATATATATAACAAAGGCTTTAGACGACAATGCCATTAGGCGATTTCTATGTGTCGCGTCACAGCATTCTTTGTCAAGTGCGACCCTGTGGTATATATGATACCCTAGTAAACACTGGGATTAAATCTAATTCATAAATTGTTTAATAAATTATTCTGTACCACACTTAAGTCGTTATATAACAGTACATATATCATTTTCTTGTTGTTATGTTTCGTATGTGGATTAACACAGTTTATAAATATCGGGCAATGTAAGTGAATATAAATATTCTACCAAAACAAACTACAGAAATCTACAACTTTGATGCTTCTACATATTCATTAGAGTGAAACTTTGTTTGTTTGTTTGTTTTATTTGGGTTTTACGTCCCTTCAACACATGTTTTAAAGGTCATATCCAGACGGTGTCTACTTGTGACAGTGCGCATTGTTGGCGACTTTATAGGGCTGTATCGCTGATATATCACGCCGCAGACACATTGGCATGACACTTCACTCGGTCACAATATCCTAAAATGGCGAGCCAACCAGTTCTTCTCGTTCCTGGAAATGCTGAGTGCTTAGTAGGGAGCGAGAAATTTACCTACATATAAGGTCTTAGATTTGACGTGACCGGGAATCAAACCCGCCTTCCGGAATACGAAGTGAAAGCTCTACCACTAAAACACCGCGCTGGTTATTTGATGAAACAGCTTGAGATAAACGATATAACAACGAACAATTGAACGAAGACCAAGAAAACCAACAAAGAGCATATCAATCTGATTACAATGCCGATCTATATCGTGTCACGCTTTTAGAGATCGGCATTGATCAAGTACACTGCAGAAAAATGAAAATCTAAAGACTAACATTTTGTCATTTCTAACTCAAAATGTTTATAAACAAAATCTCAAAAGTATTAGGGATTCATTTGTGCCAGTTCGTTATGTCGATTTAGCGCCTTCGAGATTACGGCAAAGCTCAAAAGAGAAACAAAGTGTTTGAGAAACTTTGAACCCGATTAACCCATAGGCGTTCTCCACGCTAGTACTGTAAAAAAAAATTACACTATCTATACAGTGAAAAAACTTCACTGTATAGATAGTGTAATTTTTTTTTACAGTACTATGGTGGAGAACGCCTATGGATTAACCTATACAAGTGACAGCTGTACAGTGTGATAGAAATCAGGCTTAAAAACAGGAGTTATTGCACGGAAATTGAAATCTATATAAACAACCGTTGTGTTTATTTGTTTTATTAGGATTTAACTTCATGTCCACACTCTTTCAGTGATAGCGCAACGAAAACAGCCACTGTGACCTGACCTTTGCCCTCCATCTTCCCAAGCCAAGTTTCGCTACACTATGTTTCACTACGACAAGATAAACGCACTGAAAGGAAGTGGTTCGCATATCTTGGCTAGTGAAGATGTTTGCCCCCATGACCTATGTACAAAAATAGGTAAATATGCCATATGCCAAATATTGAGAAGCTGAAGGAAAAATATGTGAGGTAATGTGCAAATACGGTTAAATGTGAATAACAGTACAAAAACGGGTAAAGATGAGTAATTGCACAATACAGGTACGATGCGAGTAAATAAACGAAAAATGGTAATATGGTAATGCAAGTTGATGTAGAAACAAAATTCACGAAGCAAGAATACTGATGAATACATATTACTATACTATAAAAATGAAAAAATTAACAAACCGGGTATTACTACAAGTTTCAAATTTGTGTGTGTGTGTGTGTGTGTGTGTGTGTGTGTGTGTGTGTGACTACAAGTAAAACCTCTAATTTATCGAAAAAGACAAAATGTTATCTGAAAATAAGAAAAACACCAACTTAACCAACAAATATAGATGCACAACTCAACAAGATATCATGTGATATATAAATCCTTTATGTCCACATTGACCTGTAACCACAGAACGTAGACATATATACTAGTCATGTTAATTGTATAGGGGTTTGTTCTGAGTAGTGCATGATGAGCCTCGCGGGAAGTCTTTGTAAATTGTGAACATACCGATGGCGATGGTTCATTCCAAATGAGCATTCAGTTTCAGAGATAAACATCAAACTCATGCCTTATTGATAGCGTTAGTATTAAGGCTATTCCAGTACAATAGTTATTGTAGTTCTGATCGATAGCCATAATACGGAAGACTCCATTTTTGATTATTAAGTACATACTCATAATCTCGTTTGTATAACTTTGCGTCTCGTTCAGGGTCGTAGCCCCCCCCCCCCCCACCCGAAAATTTAGCAATTTTTCTTATTTCCTATGATCAAATTCCCGGCAAATCGTTAAAGTGATAGAATCCCAGTTCGTGGGATCGAACCCCGATCGCGTCAAAACCTAAGACGTTATAACTAGGGAATCTTCTCGCTCCCTGATAACAGACACCGTTAAACCACGATAAACAAACAAACCAACGTCTATTATGAATAAAAATGAAACGAAGCTCAACGTCTAATACGTAATGTACATGTACATGAAACGTAACTCAACATCTATTACATAACTATGTACACTTAACGTTATTCAATATCTATTACATAACTGTGTACACTTAACGTTATTCAATATATATTACATATCTGTGTACACTTAACGTTATTCAATATATATTATATAACTGTGTACTCTTAACGTTATTCAATATCTATTCCATAACTGTGTACACTTAACGTTATTCAATATCTATTACATAACTGTGTACACTTAACGTTATTCAATATATATTACATAACTATGTACACTTAACGTTATTCAATATCTATTACATAACTGTGTACACTTAACGTTATTCAATATGTATTACATAACTAAGTACACTAAACACTATTCAATATCTATTACATAAATTTGTTAACGTAGCTCAACGTTTAATACCTATCCATGTGTACATGAACGCGGTTCACCGTTTATTTAATAAATGCATCGTTTGATGTTGCTCATGGTGGCTCAGAATATTGAATACAACAAACTGCATGTTTTTTCTGCGTTGACACCTACTGAATACAATTCAAACGAATAAGGTGAATCACTGAAGAAAATTTAAAAGTAAATATCAAGATCTGTTCATTTTAAATACATTGATAATATAACAACTTGTCTCTGAATGCCCACTTCTGTTTCTACATGTTTTATCAAAAGTGGGCATTCAAAGACTACACCATTTAAACATTACACGTTTTCAGTGTTCATAATCTTCTCACATGTGTATGTTAAATAAACCTTTAAAACTAAGTATTATATTGAACAGTTAACTAATATAGTACATATGATAACAAGCTAATGATTCATTTCACTATGAATGCTAAATACACTTCGAAAATTAAGTGTTACGGTTTTTAAAGGACATGCAAATAGTTATTTTAAAAATCAATATTGGATATACATTACCTTATCAGTATATTAGTGGAAAGCAGCAAGAAGTCTACGTGAATAACTTAAATTAACACAAGTTCGTGTTTTGCAGGGTATTTGGTTGGTGTATTCCTGCTGGCCTTTCTGGATTAGTAGCATTCTGCTGTGGCACTCACTATGAATAATTGATGCACAACCTGATGATTGCATACACCATCGTACCTGTCTGTAGTCCAGTGTAACAGATCAAATACAGGAAACAATCTCTCAAACTGTATCAGTGATTTACTGGTTCTACTTTCCTATTGTTATTTACTGTACTTTTAAAACTGTTAAGGTCTAATAATTTGGTATTTACCGTTCTTAACTGTAAAGGTCTAATTTCCTTTTGGTATTTACCGTTCTTAACTGTTAAGGTCTAATTTCCTATTGTTATTTATTGTTCTTAACTGTTAAGTTCTAATTTCCTATTTTTGTTTGCTCTAGTTTGATGTTAAGTTTAATTTCCTATTGTTGCTTGCTGTTATTTGCCGTTAAGTACTAATTTCCTATATCTGTTTGTTGTTATTTGCTGGTAATTCAAAAGTTCTTATTGTTGTTTGCTGTTATTTGCTTTTAAGTCCTAATTTCTTATTGTTGTTTGCTGCTGGTTGCTGTTATTTGCTATTAATTACTAATTTCCTATTGTTGTTTGCTGTTAAGTCCTAATTTCCTATTGTTGTTTGCTGTTAAGTCCTACTTTCCTATTGTTGCTTGCTGTTAGGTCCTAATTTATTATTGTTGTTTGCTGTTAAGTCCTAATGTCATATTGTTGTTTGATGTTAAGTCCTACTTTCCCATTGTTGCTTGCTGTTATTTGCTCTTAAGTCCTAATTTCTTCTTGTTGTTGTTTGCTGTTAAGTCCTAATTTCCTATTGTTATTTGCTGTTAAGTCCCACTTACCTATTGCTGTTTGCTGTTGTTTGCTGTTTAGTCCTAATGGCATATTGTTGTTTGCTGTTATTTTCTGCTTAGTCCTAATGTCATATTGTTGTTTGCTGTTATTTTCTGTTTAGTCCTAATGTCATGTTGTTGTTTGCTGTTGTTTCCTATTGTGTACTATCAAACATGATCCAGAAGTACGAGTCATGGTCTGGTAATGTCTTATTTTGCCAGGGTCTTAGTTAAAAATATTTTAACAGGGACGCCTAATTTTATCACAGTTACTTTTAATTATACGTAAAAAATCCAATCCGTCATATGGCTCCACATCACGTGACTATTCATTGTTACAAATAAAAACATGAGCAAATCAATTGTTAAAAAAGAAAATGTGTCAGGGAGGGGGCTACCACTGAAAACAAAGAGGGGAGGTTACCACTAAAAATCAGGATACACATTTAAAAAAAAAACCCACATCTGAACAATCTTTACAAAATTATCTTCAACTGAAACCAAACCAAACCAAACCAAACCTGTTAAGCCAGATTTAGTGTTTAAAATGGAAGTGAAGTAAATTGTTCTCAAATAGCGGTCAATTCATGCAACGCCGTTTATATGAACAATGCGATATTGGTCTTCCCTTTTACGAATACTACAGACCCTAGCTATTATCTTAAAATCTTTAAAGTGTTTGTAATGTTAACTAATTTGATGAATGTCTCGTCATCTTACTTGGTGGACATCACATTGAAAGTATCGATACATCAACAATGAGACAGGGACTTACCATGATAATCACTGGACACTCAAAGAGCTATATGTTATTTCTTCTCACAAAGCAGCATTGCACAAGTTATAAAATATACATTAAATGTATTTTACCTGCAAGAACTGGGCCTGTCACACATTCCTTCCATTTCCGAAGACAAAATATCCTCAATATATAAATAAGTAAATTTCAATATTATCACTCACACAATTATTATATCAATACAATCGAAACCGTGTTGAAAGTTCTCAAGAGTTGCTTGGCGACTTACAATGAGTTAATCGTTCTATACCTAGATCAACAGCACCTACACTACCGATCAAAAGTACAAAACCGTGTAAAAGTAGCCAACATTTGTTTACCATCAGCAACATTCTTCTATCATAGTAATTTTCTGTTTAATAAATAAATGTTATGCAAATAAAGGTTTAAAAGGACGTTCGTTATATATATATAATCAGTTATGTATCCGATTTATTCAGCATCTATATCTGGAATTGTCCGTGAGGTTTTACAAAACGTAGTGTTACCTGCGTATCACCGTATGTATACACTATAGGTAAGGAGCTTAAATAGAAAAAATAATCTTTATTTTCAAATTACTTTCTAATCGAGTGCATGTTATTGGCGTTGTAGATTGATGTTGAATACTAAACAGACGACATTAATCTACAGACAGACGTGACGAATCTAAAAGTGATTGAATAAAAAAATGTCAAATTGAACTTTGGATTTGCGTATTACCGATATAATGGAATTCAATAAATAAGATAATAAAGGAGATAATCGGGTATGATATATAATCAAACATAGGAATACACAAACACAGTAGGTGTTATACAAATAATCTGCCAATTAAATGCGTGGTGTATATACAAAAGGTGTGTGTGGTGTAGTATTTAGAGCTTACCCACAACCATGGCTGTTTTATTAGGGTTTTACATTCCTTTCAGCACATGTTTATATCATATCGAGACGGTGTCTGTTTGTGACAGTGGGTACTGGATGGCGACTTTATAGTGCTGCCTCACTGAAATATTCCACCAAATACTCATTAATTGTATACTTCACTTGGTCACATTATCCTGACACCGAGCCATCCAGTCCTTCTTCTACCCCGAATGCTGAGCGTTTAGAGAAGAGCGAGATGATTGCCTAATTTTAACATATTTTGTATGACGCGGTCGGGGATCAAACCCCCGGCCTTCCGCGAACGAAGCGACAACTCTGCCGAGTTACCTTGGCGGCACCAACAAACAAGGACTAATAACCAATCCAATTACTTGCTAGAAAAAGATTATATATATATAGTGCTGAATATATTTCTGTTTACGATTCCTAAATTTCTGAAAAACACAAATAGAAAAAGTTACCTTTGGTATAAAAACAAGAGAAACATTTCAACTTGAACATAAGAATATTTGAGTATTTGCATTAATTTTAAGTCCGTGCTGTTTTCGAATAAGTGTTTGTTGTTTTACTAACTCATAGGAATGAATTTGTACCGTGGCATTTAACATACATTTAGTATCAACTATGAGATCACGGTAACTAGTGAACAGATTTCACAGTACCCACATTCCTCATTGTCACGTGTACTGTTGGGATTACACACTTCCGGTAGATTGGCTTTGTTGCAACAGGTACGTAATTTTTTCAAAGACTATACAAGTTATGTGCATGTTTCGAGATATCATATTATCTGACCACCTAACAAACTGTTTAGTTATACTGTAATAGCATAGTCTGGTTCCCGGTCCCGATAATGAAATGCCGAGGGGTCCCGGGAACCAGACTAGTAATAGCAATCTAATGAAAAAGTCAGCTCAATTTTGTAATAATACTGTGATTTCTTCATTATGTTGCATCAAACTGTTACATGTAATACATATGTTGGCTCATCAGTGCCATGTTGACTTTTCGTTATTTTGGGGCGAAAAGGCGACAGAACGATACATTGCGTTATATTGTCTAGTCGCCCCGAAATAACGAAAAGTCGGCATGGCACAAATGAGCCACCATATACACTGTGTGGGAACGGAGGTGTATAGTAAATAACAACTTTTCCGAGTTGCGATGCTGTATAGCGGTGATCGGTCACTTTCCGGACGAACAAGTTTGACAACGTAATTTGCAATTTATGTATATTCTATCATTGTTTCTGACGTTTGTTGTCAAAAATAAGTAACTTGATACATGATTTAATCATTTCATTTCAAATTGAAACATTACTATTGCTCCATCGTTACAGGAAATGTACAAATCACCGACACAGTTTCATTTATACGGATAAGTAACCAGTTTGATAGACATCTAACACAAGTTTATCGATCTTTACTATTTTTATACAACCGTGTTTTGTTGAAAAAATGTGTCCCTCAATATATATATCAAATTTTATGATCAATCGGTAATTGATAAATGGAAGAAAATACCTTTTATCAAAACTCGATAATTCCCTCCCTCTGTATATGTCCGATCAACAGCTAAGGTCATTTACGGACGTGCCAGTTTTACTCTTGGAAGAAACCGGAGTACCCGAAGTAAACCACCGACCTACGGCAAGTCACTGGCAACTTTCTCACACTAGCACGCCCCGGAC
>JAUMGZ010209810.1:0-12031 GCA_032359645.1 Pododesmus macrochisma | reverse complement strand
GCCGGCGTTGCCTGGGTGTTGCTATACGCCAGCATACGTATCGACAGGAAGTTACGCAAGTGCTGGCACAGGGAATATGCATGCAAACTGGACACAGACACATTTAATGAAGTGCGCTAGCCTTTGTCCAGTTGACATGAATACATTTATCTCCTAAGAATGTCAACTGAAAGCAGTTTATTACAAATATAAAAAGAAATAGGATCAACAGAACAAAAGGTATTGACAAACAAACAATAGCTTCACAAAAAGTCACCACCAGCATGAACTAGCAAAGTAAGACCGGTATTTTAAAATGATGACGAACCAACTTAATGGATGAGAAGACCGAATCAGAGCTCCAAATCAACTGTCATGAACACACTTTCACAATAAAACTCATGTACCGCAACTAAATTTTGCGCATAGGAATATATGTTACAGTAATATGAATAACAATTGCCTACCCTTGCATTCCAACCAAATTACTCAGAAGTGTGCAACTATAAACAGTAGACATCTTGTATTGTAATATTAATAATATATGATTGTTCAATTTGAAATGTTTATTAAGCTTAAATTGTAAACGCTAATGTAACTTTGCTTTTTATTCTATTTTTTACGCATTATTTGCTACAGAGAAAATAAACGATAAACAATGAGACACTAAACGATAAGCAATCAGCAATACGTAACGCGGTTGCATTGGCATTCATAGGCGATATGGATGCCAACTGAATTTGGCTAGGATATATAGTGGCATTGTCATGCGATGGTTAATTTAACTTTTTAACGCTCAAAGAGACGTAGAAACTCACTTTTGGTTTTCCAGAGTAAGGGAAGAAATTAACACCATCCATTGAGTACAGAAGGTAATACGAGGTCACCCAGTATGGTTTGCCATTCTGTCCTTTAGTACTTATACCAACGACAGCTTTCGGTACACCAAAGTCTATTGTAATCCATTCATTGTCAGTGGAGTGTCCCGCTATCCAACCAGCGTTACTAAAATGAGAGTATCCAGGTCGGGTTGCACCAGAGAAACTTGATGAAGCACTGAGTTTATTGTCGGGCATGGAAATAACGGCATTCCTCTCCATTGGATTAATGCAAATTGCTGCAAAGAGCAAAGTGAGTATATATATGCACATGCATTATTTTTTATCGTAAAATATAATAATATTAGTTTAACTGATCATTGTATTTAAAAAGGGAATCAAACTGTTATATGTTCAAGGGGTCAACGTATGTATACGATCAGATACAGCGATCTAATACTATGGTTTGTTTGTAGCTAAACTTAAATGTATTCACAAGTAATGTTAGCCACATTAAGATTTATAAGAGTTATGTTTCCGATGTCTTTTAAGTGTTCTAAAGAATAAAGAATTAACATGTGATACACGCTATCATAAGTGTACTACGTGTGCTTTATTATCACGTTAAAACATTCTCATTTAATTATAACGTCAATTCCGTTCGCGTGGCAAAAAACGAAGGGTGCAGGTTATTTCGCAGGTTGAGATTTCATACACTTTAGACTTAACTACAAAGGAAGATGTATTTATTTTAAAGGAATACAATTGTTGTTCCCCTGGCACATATCCTTTAACATACAATTTGTATGATGTTAAATGTTGTATCTTTCCATAAGCTAATCCTATTTTCAGAGTTATTGATGATAAGGTATAAGTGTGAGGTATTCGAAACTTTATTTATATTTATACAGAAGTGTTTGTTAGGGTGGGTGGGGGCTTGCGGTACTCCTCGTCGCACTCTTTTTACTGCTCTATTTTCATGATAAAGTTGCCGCGTCTATTTCTATTCTGTAAATGGTTTTTCTCCTTTGCTCTTTTGTCACCATAGCAGTGACATATTCTTATGGTGACATATGCTTCTTTTTTAACAGTGGAAATGGTTGCCATACACCGGAATCGCAGTGAGTGACACATGTGTATCAGGAAACGCTTACCATATCGCGAGCACCTGGTTCGCTGCTAGTTTTTTAAAAGAAGTGCGTGACGTTTCCTTTTTTGGTTAACAAATGTATATTTGGTTCTTTTGTCTGTGTACGTCCCGCATTGTCCTTTTGTTTGCCCATGGCAATAGACTTACGGCTTTAGAATATCGTCTTGGTACTTTAGTATTAACTACTTTATCCTGATAGAAAGACGTATATTGAAGCTACTGAAGAAATATGACTTTAGAGTAATGGTTCTTTCCTCTTATAAATATCATATTTATGTGAGGCATGTTTCAGATTGCATTTTTGTAATTTGAAGCCTATTCTTACAGAGAATTATTTAATGAAGAAGGTAGGTTTAAATATCCATATTTAGACAGATAGACTTGCCATCTGTTATGATAGCTGGAAGAGTTAATTTAAAGTAACATACACACCCTCACGTTGAAAGCAGTTACTTAAATAAAATGAAATATTTATAATAGCGCTATAATAAGATGACCTGACACAAAGGAACTGAATAGAAGCTTTTAAGATAGTTTGTACAAAAAAGGGAGACATTTGTTACTTTATAATTTATATTCCATGATGATTAAATTATTTTTGCTATATTATATAATACATTTTGTGATGATCCATGTGTTTAAAATCAAGGATATAAAGCAATTGTATTATTGTCCTACGTAACTTCTTGCGGGTTGCCGGGTTACTGAATTTAACAAAGACTAATATCTTGACCCAAGACACCGACAGGACAATGTTTTTAGAGATCGTGCTTGGTTATTAATCAATAGTAGGATGTTGGTCCGTGTCCGCTGTTTACAAGTTTACCCTTCGAGAATATGTAAAGAAAACATTGTGCTGCATGTTTGTGAAGATGCTTTGCTTTTGCTTCATCGAATGCAGTCAGTAAGGTGATGAATAAATCTTCCTTTAAATTTAATTTTTTTTTAAAACGAACTGTTTATTCTGTACTGACATAGTATTGCACCATAGTATAGACTTGAAAAAATCAGTAATAAAAATATACGCTCTTATCATAATTTTTCTTTCTTATATCGTTACAATTTTGTTAAGCTATAAGAAAACCCGCCACAGTTTATTATTTTATTGTTCAATCAAAATGCTTAAGGGCCGAAAGAAATTGTTTAACTGTGGCATCAGAACTCAATATCTTTGTGGTACTAACTTAATATAACGTGGAAATTCAATCAATGCAAATTGTTTTACCTGGAATTGGAGTCGGAACACCCTGTGAGCCAGTTCCGGGTGCAGCAGATGGATTACCCTGTGATCCTGTTCCAGGGGCAGCAGATGGATTCCCTTGAGAGCCAGTTCCAGGTGCAGCAGATGGATGACCCTGTGATCCTGTTCCAGGAGCAGCAGATGGATTACCTTGAGTTCCAGTACCAGGAGCAGCAGATGGATTACCTTGATTGCCAGTACCAGGTGCAGCAGATGGATTACCTTGATTTCCAGTACCAGGAGCAGCTGATGGATTACCTTGATTTCCAGTACCAGGAGCAGCGGATGGATTACCTTGTGATCCTGTTCCAGGAGCAGCTGATGGATTACCTTGATTGCCAGTACCAGGAGCAGCGGATGGATTGCCTTGATTGTCAGTACCAGGAGCAGCGGATGGATTACCTTGATTGCCAGTACCAGGGGCAGCAGATGGATTTCCATGATTGCCAGTACCAGGAGCAGCGGATGGATTACCTTGATTGCCAGTACCAGGGGCAGCGGATGGATTACCATGATTGCCAGTACCAGGAGCAGCAGATGGATTTCCTTGAGGTCCTGAACCTGGTAAAGGAGTCGCACATATCTGTCCCTTTGGTTCACAGAAAACAGATATTGCAAAATCAACGCAATGTTCCCCGTCTCTTTGCTCACTATCCAAACAGATATAACCACCTCTTTGAATATCGCACACAGCTCCAATTTGACTTTCAACTCCATTAATATCCAATGATCCTACCTGTCTGCACTGTATTGCACTTATTTCTTCAGTGTCACAGAATGTGTAACTTTTTCTTAAGTTGTTGAATAGTTCCATTTCTGTGCCATCTGGTTTATGTGCATTCATCCATGATGACCAACCACAGACTGTAGAACTGTAAGATACTGTTGGGGTTCCTTGAATACCGGTCCCTGGTTTCGCCGTTGGTTGTCCCGGTTGACCTGGTTGTGGTTTTGCGGTAGGCTGCCCTATAAGGCAATCACAAAATACTCTCACTTCATAATCACTACACTTTTTATCAATTTGGGCAGAATTCTTGCATCTTAAACCTCTTATTCTGTCACATGTAACCATTTCTCCGGATACAGCGTATGATTGTTTGCCAACAACAGTTCGACATTCAATTTTCGTCATACTCTGGAAGGAACATAATGGAACTATATTTCTAATATTTGACAAAGATTCAATATCTCCTTCAAATGCTTTGGTAGGTTTCATGACAGTTGGATTATCAGTATTTAACCAAGCGGACCATCCACATACTGGAGCAGCAGTTGGCTGTCCTTGAGAGCCAGTACCAGGAGCAGCCGATGGATTACCTTGAGTGCCAGTACCAGGAGCATCTGATGGATTACCTTGATTGCCAGTACCAGGGGCAGCGGATGGATTACCCTGATTGTCAGTACCAGGTTCAGCAGATGGATTACCTTGTGGTCCTGTTCCGGGTGCAGCCGATGGATTACCTTGAGGGCCAGTACCAGGAGCAGCCGATGGATTACCTTGAGGCCCAGTGCCAGGTGCAATAGATGGATTGCCCTGAGATCCAGTGCCGGGTGCAGCAGAAGGATTGCCTTGGGGCCCAGTGCCAGGTGCAGCAGATGGATTGCCCTGAGGTCCAGTACCAGGTGCAGCAGAAGGATTGCCTTGGGACCCAGTGCCAGGTGCAGCAGAAGGATTGCCTTGATTTCCAGTGCCAGGTGCAGCAGAAGGATTGCCTTGATGCCCTGGTTCTGGGGCAATAGTGCCTGAAAATATATGTAGTAATATCTTACAACAGGATTTCCTAAAATCATCAATGTGAAAATATTGTATTAACTATGTTTAAAACCGTCATTTTATTTTCTTTTGTTGCCCAAACAGAATAATTTCATGATATTATATACAATATAAGACAAACGAAACTTACTAGCACAAGGACAGAAAAATCTGACTTCGTAATCCGAGCAGCGACCTCCATTCTCCCAATTTGCACATTTAAATCCTGATTGCAAGCTGCAAGTCACTTTTTGGCCAGTCATCAAAGCTTCGATATGTGTTCCTGACTCACGGCATTCAATATTGATGGGATTACGGCAGAAATTGTGAATAGTTCTTATCTTTGCAATACTTTCGACATCTCCCTCTCCAGTAAAAGGTGTATCCATGTTGATCCAATATGTATAATCACATCTGGGATGAATGACAGGAACAGCTGTAAATTGATAGTGATAATTGATGAATGAGATAAACATGATGATTTCAATGCAAAAATAATAACATCTATACCATCTGTATGATTGCGATCTAATAGAGAGACCAGTAGGGGTAAATAAGGTTTTCACAAGATGTTAATGCGTAATGTGTCAGGTTAAATGCATGTTAATAAGTCTTCCCTTGTGGATAATCTATATTTGTATGATGCATTGTTGGAGATTGTAGTATTTTCAGGTGTTGTAGAGCGTTAACTTCAAACATACTGATGCTGTAAACATAACACGCCCTTTTTTTTTTTATTTGTCAAAACAAATTTTTACTCACGATTGAAAGATTCTTATAAATACTGTAACAGGTTTTTTATATGTTTCATCTAGTATTAAAGTTATCTTATAAATGCGAAAAAAAATAAAAATATATCTTCATAAAGTATGTTTTAAACAAATCTTTAAATACCTATAAACATCTTTTAAATGAAATACGATATCTTTCAGATTAGATAAGAAAGTTTTCATTCTCAATTGCTAAATATGGTATCTTAAACACGTTGCCTATTGTGTCTTAACGTCATTCTGGTTGAAATCTACCCAGTAGTTTCAGAGAAGTCGTTTGAAGGCAAACTGTCAAATTTACCCCATAAGGCCCAGCCCAAATGTCCCCTTGGGGATTCTCCATATGTACAATCTTGAATCCCCTTCCCCTAAGGATGCTTCCTGCAAAAAATAGTTGGAATTTGTCACATAGTCTCAGAGGAGATGTCGTGTAAAGGCATACTTTCAAATTTACCCCTTTTGGTCCCACCCACATGTCCCCTCGGGGTCAGCGACTTCATTTGTACAAACTTGAATTCCCTTCCCCAGGGATGCTTCCTGCCAAATTTGGGTGAAATCTGCCCAATAGTCTCAGAAGAGATGTCGTTCAAAGGCAAACTGTAAAATGTACCCCTTAAGGCCCCGCCCACCTGTCCCCTGAAGGGTCAGGACTTCATTTGTACAATCTTGAATCCCCTGTCCTTTAGGATGCTTCCTGCCAAATTTGGTTGATATCTGTCTAATAGTCTCAGAGGAGATATCGTTTGAAGGCATACTGTCAAATCTACCCCTTTTGGTCCCGCCCACCTGTCCCCTGGGGGTCAGGGACTTCATTTGTATACCCTTGAATCCCCTTCCCCCAAGGATGCTTCCTGCCAAATTTTTTTGAAATCTGCCCACTAGTTTCAGAGGAGATATCGTTTAAAGCCAAAATGTTAACGACGGACGACGGACGGTATTTGTATGAGGAAGTCCACCTTGGACCTTCGGTCCAGATTGACTAAAAATTGAAACAGATACCAATATTATCCAAAACATTTAAAAGTATCTTTAGATATGGCTGTCCAAGATTACGAAAATACATGCTTCCCTGTTACAGTACAAGAACAAATTGAGTTTCTGCAAACTTATGTAAATTAAGAGGTATTGACAGTATACACATACGCATAGAGAGATATTTAAAACTCTTAAAGGTTTGGTATTTAAAAGTAACGATATCTTATTGTTATAAAATGATAAAAGCATAATTCATGTAAAAAGTGACACTGACTGCTCATGCGTTGAAATAGCTGATTTAAGAATGGGTACGTCTATAGAAACTACACTTCCCTTTCAACATGATATTGCCAATCCGCAATCAGAAATTGTTGATTTAAAAGTGAACATATAGATAGTATATCATGTTGTCTTTAAATTTTATTGATCATTCTCCTCAGAACGGTAATTGAAAAGTTATTATAAGCCGGCGAATATATTTGTAATTTATTTGAGATATGCACATGAGATGGGGAGCAGTTTGCATTTTACATCCTGAGTTTGAAGAGGTTGTACAACTGTTTAGCTTTGTAAAACAATGTAATATAATTACTGTTATTAATACAATATGTCTGAAACGAAGAAATTGATTATTTACACTATAAACTAACAAAGACTGTAAAACAAGGGTCACAAACAGTACTTCGTAGGCTTTCTAAAAAGGTCAGGAAAGGTTGAATTTTTGTCCGGAGTTGCGCCGTATTGTGCTGACGTGCATGTATGGCTTCGCCCTCGGCAATTGTGACTGCTTTGATTCAATAAACTTTCAAATCGCACTATTTTACAGGCCCACAAACTGCATTTATAATACTTTTTTGACACTGTACGTGTATGCTACTTGAGGTTGATAAAAGATTATCATATCCTAGTTGTGTAGACATCAATGGCCTCCTTAGCTATGTTAGTAGCGCGTTGAATTAAGACCTGAAGGTCCTAGGTTTAATCCCCGATTTCTGCAACATTCTTTTTTTTTTAAATAAAAAGAATGTATGCGATACGTCATATTGATAAAAATATATATAAATTGTGACTGTTATATACAAATTTGGTAACAATTTTTCATTCTTACTGCTATTTTAGAGAAATTTGTGCAGTTTATTTCTATATTTTCGTAGTTATAACAGTGTCTAAATACTTCACTGGTTATGATTATGTTAAGACGTGTTTTGAGCATAATACATAACCTTTAGCCATTGAGAACCAAAGGAGGTAAAACAAACAAGTGGCCCAAGTGCTTTAACGTCCATCTAATTGAACAAGCCTATAAGTTTAGCGCATTTTGATTGGTCATGAAGCCCTTTATCTTATTGGAACATTATATGCACTGTATCATATTTTTGAAGATGACATTATCAAATAGCAAGGTCACAGTCTACTGTTTTTAAGAAAATTGGTATTTTACCCTTCTAGATTGTTTGTGACCTTGACATTTGACCCCTTTGACCAGTGGCTTCCCAAGGGGATGTTTTCTACCCAATTTGGTTGAAATCCATTCAGTGTTTCTTGAGAAGTTGAAAATGTGAAAAATTTACGTGCATTTTCAATATTTGGAAGTGTCTATGACTTTGACCCATTAAACCTGTGACATTGAGACTTGGTCAAAATGTCCCTTGCATAATTTCAAACAACTTTCTAATTTTTATGTCAATACAAAAAGTTCAACGTTTCTGAGAAAATTGGCAGTATATCCATATTTTAGCATTTCACCACCACCTATGTTAAGTGAAGCGCCCCCTTGTGGTTGTTTATGAACAGATTTCGTTTTCGTTTTCTAGTGTCAGTGACCTGTGCCCCAGCCCCAATGACCTTGAAACTTTGTCAAAATAATCCTCGCATTATTTCCTACAACTCTCTTATACATACATGTATAAGTATAGAAAAAGGTCTACTGTTTATGAGAAAAATGTCATTTTAAGGTTTCTGAAGTGTCTTTGACCTTGACCTTTGATACCTATGACCTTGGAACTTTGTCAAAATATTTATCGCATTATTTCCTACAACTGTCTTATACACATAAGTATACAAAAAGTCTACTGTTTTTTTGTGAAAATTGGCATTTTCAGTCTTTTGAAATGTCTGTGACTTTGACACCTTCGACCACATGACCTAGACACTTTGTCACAATATTCCTTGCATAATTTCAAACAACTTTCTTATTAATATCTATATACAAAACCCCACCATTTTTGAAAAAATTTGGCATTTTCAATCTTTCAAGGTATCTGTGACCTTGACCTTTGACCCCATGACCTAGACACTTTGTCACAATATTCCTTGCATAATTTCAAACAACTTTCTAATTAATATCTATATACAAAACCCCACCATTTTTGAAAAAATTGGCATTTTCAATCTTTCAAGGTATCTGTGACCTTTACCCAATGACCTAGACACTTTGTCACAATATTCCTTGCATCATTTAAAACAACTTTCTTATTTATATGTCAATATAAAAAGGTCAACGTTTCTGAGAAAATTGGAAATATATCCATATTTTAGCATTTCGTCACCACCTATATCAAAGTAAGCGATCCCTGGCGGTCATTTACTAACAGATTTCGTTTTTCTTTGCAAACTTTGTACACATTGTCCCAAGGATTATGCATACAAAATATGAAAGTAATCTGACCAGCGGTTCGTGAGTAGAAGATTTTTCAAGATGTACATAAGTTTACCCCTTTTTGCCCCCTAAGGGAGCCCCTTTTTCTTCGCAAACTAAAAGCGGCTTAGAAAGGGCATGCTTCCTACCAAGTTTGGTTGAAGTCCATCCAGCGGTTCTTGAGAAGAAGTCGAAAATGTGAAAAGATAACGACGGGTGGACGACGGACGGGATTTTTATGAGAAAAGTCCACCTTGGATCTTTGGTCCAGATAAACTAAAAACTAGAAGCGAAACTAGGTGCTCGCGAATTGGTAAGCGTGTCCTGCTAAAACATTTCATGAAAACAATATAAAGAAGTATATTTAAACAACAATATTTGGAAAGTTCTAACATAAAAAAATGTATACTTACGTTTGATATTGTGACGTGATATCCATATATTCTGTTGATCTGTGTGATAACACTAAAAAGCAGATCAGCAATACTGGAACTGGAAGGTGTTGTACCAATAAACCTGGGGAAATATATCAAATGTTTACTTCTTCTTTGGCTCAAAATACGAAACTAAATAAAAGAGACCCGTTGGACCTGAATGTCCATCTGTAGCTAAGTAGCATGACAAATAGCAATGAATCTTCATGCACAATTTAAATGACCTAGCATTGAAAACTGATAAAAAGTTACATATTAAATATGAATAGAACCGATCTATGTGTGTTTAAAGAATTTGTGCGTAAAGTTACTCTTTAACACGACATATTGTGTCTACTTTGTGATTTTTGAAATCATCGACAATTATCACTGTCTTCAATATTGGACAAATATCACTGTTTTCAATATTTGACAATTTTCAATTTCTTCAATATTGGACAAATATCACTGTTTTCAATATTTTACAATTATCACTGTTTTCAATATTTGACAATTATCACTGTTTTCAATATTGGACAATTATCACTGTTTTCAATATTTGACAATTATCACTGTTTTCAATATTGGACAATTATCACTGTTTTTAATATTTGACAATTATCACTGTTTTCAATATTTTAACAATTATCCTGTTTTCAATATTGGACAAATATCACTGTTTTCAATATTTGACAATTATCACTGTTTTTAATATTGGACAATTATCACTGTTTTCAATATTTAACAATTATCACTGTTTTCAATATTTGATAATTATCACTGTTTTCAATATTTGACAATATTAACTGCTTTCCTATTCTGATCCCTGGGAAAACCCCATGAACTCACCAAGGGCCACAACTCAGTTTCCTTTTCTGAAGAAGAATATGTTAGTTAGTCAGTCAGTCAATCCGTCTGTCATTGATTATATATTATGATATATAATGCGTCCATGGGTAGTTTGCTAGGAGAAATTTTATCAAATGTTCCCCTTTTTGGCCCCTGGTTGCGGCCTCTGGGAGCTAACCTCATCTTTTGACACAATCTGAATCCACTTTTCTAAAGAATGCTTCTGTAGAGTTTTATTTTAACAGGTCGTGCAGATTTCGAAAAGAAGTCGAAATTGTGAAACATCATTTTCTACGGACGGGTGGGACTTATATAGGAAAATTTGGGGCTACGTACAGCTTGGATAAAAACAAGACAGTTAATAACTGAAATAAGTATAAATAGAGTTTATATATCCCCGTCTTAATTTAACAACACGTGACTTAATACAACAACGGAGCTCTTTGCGAATTTATTCAAACTAATTAATAATACTAATGTTGGCAATTTTGTCTTTAAGCATATGCATTTCCTAAACGAGACATTATCTTAAATTTATGCTTAGCTTACATGTACACTATCATTCTTACCTAAACACGATTGCTGGCTCTGCTGTAGTCACCCATGCTGGTATAGACTTCGCTGTTATTGCCAGAATAGAGGTCTTCCCACAACCTGATTCACCGTGAATGATGAGAGGATGATGCTGTTTGGTTTGTACGAAAGTTTTGATTTTCTGTTGATTGAAAACAAGCAACATCTAAATATCTTCCTGCCGTTTATTGTTTTTTTAATCAGAAAGAAAAAACGGAATATAACAGATTTCCATAACTGGAATTAAACACATAGCCTTGGACAACGTCGCCTGGCACAACAGTAAAATTAAATATCATCTTACATCTACAAAGATTTGTTAGTTGTATTGTTGCGATTAACAACACATAAGTAGCATAGACATGAAATGTATGCGTTTGAACAAGTATCTTTGGGTGAACACATTCAACAGCGTAACCCCCTACTGTTTAAATCTCAACCATAATAACGTTACATTCCTTCATATCTTCCCTACGTTGTTGACAGTACCAGTAACACAGGTTCAGTCAACATTATACCATATACCAACATAAGGTACCAAGAACACTCACACGTGTATATATTGAGTAATATAAAACAAAGGGATGTCTTAAAGTAAGGTGCCAAGAACACTCACACGTGTATATATTGAGTAATATAAAAAAAGGAATGTATTAAAGAAAGGTACCAAGAACACTCACACGTGTATATATTGAGTAATATAAAACAAAGGGATGTATTAAAGTAAGGTACCAAGAACACTCATACGTGTATATATTGAGTGATATAAAACAAAGGGATGTCTTAAATTAAGGTGCCAAGAACACTCACACGTGTATATATTGAGTAATATAAAACAAAGGGATGTCTTAAAGTAAGGTGCCAAGAACACTC
>JAUMGZ010209788.1:0-12031 GCA_032359645.1 Pododesmus macrochisma | reverse complement strand
AATAGAGATGTTGTATTTAGTTCATATTGAGAAATCTCTATTAGAAATACAGATATCTCTATTTTTTGTGAAATTAGAGATGTCTCTGTTTCAAATAGAGATATTTGTATTTCAAATAGAGATATCTTTATTTCAATTACAAGAATGAATTAAAGATATTTCTATTAAAAAGGGAGGTAATTCAAATTTATATAGATTACGCACCTCTACAGGATGTGGCGATAAATTGTAGCAAGAGCCATTTAAATCAAAGCCGAGTCAGAGTTAGACGAAGTAGTTGAACAGTTTTACCTGGATCCAGGAAACACTGTCAAAGTTATCATGGCTTTGCAGTATGACAAATTAGTCATACATGTCTTTAGCAGGATACACTGTCCATGTTCCCTGTCAGAATCATCTGGACCCTTCGCCTCCCTGCTCATCAGGGTTACACAAGATCCTGTTGAGGGAACATGGGACTGTGTACCCTGCCAACTTGCATATCAAATTTAATGTAATTTAGTTTTTATGCTGGTTCTTGAAGTTGAATATTCAACAACACAAAACAAAGATACATCATGTATATTCAGATTTTAAAATAAAAATGAAGTCAGATAAATGTATGCTTAGTTTTAATAGTATTTCTCCTTATGCAGCTACAGGCTTCAGCAAGGAGTATAAGATTGAAATGCACACAACCTCTTTCCCAATTCATATATATCGAAAATCAAAGGAACTGCAATAAAAAATGAACGAACCCTTGGATACCATGGTGAAAGTGAAAGACTCTGTAAGTTTAAGACACAATTCTATATACATATCTATAAGACTGTATAATTAACGGATTAGTTTTTTTCACCTGCACAGGTAAAACAAGGAAGCTCTATATGTACAAGATATATGGGGTAACAGAGGCCAATCTCTTCTTTGTAATTGCCAGTGAATAGATCAAAGTCAGTGCCGTTTATTCTAAAATAGTAAATGCTTAGCGAAGCTACGTGCATAAGTGCATTTGGATGGAATTCAGCAAAATCCAAACCAAATCTGAAAGGGGTCATGCAAGGAACATGTTCATCAAGTACATAATAAGTTTCTAATGTATAACAGGAAAAAATAAACACCAGAGGTAATATAAGACAGAATTTTATTATTTTACTTCAATATTATTGGCTCATACTCAGACTTATCTGGCTTTCTAACATTAAGGTAAAACCTAGCGAATAGGTTCCCCAGTCCATTGGAACTAATTTTATATCACTTATAGTTTCCCATGTGGTGTTTTTATTCTTCATTTTGTTGACAAAATCCTCTGTGTTGTCTTTCTGTCCAAAGCGTTCTTCGTCGAAGTCATCATTGTCTTGGTCCTAAGACTGGTTTTTCTTAGTGTTATCCTTTCGTCTTGATTCATTTTCCAACTGCTTGGCATTCCTCGCAGTCAGACGATAACAAAAATGGTTGACTAAAAATAAATCAGCGACAGAAATTCTGGGGTGCGATAAGGAGGGTATGATACGACTTCAGGGGGTGTGATAAGCGCTGATATAAGCACAGTTGGGATAAGCCTGGGAAGGAAATAACCTTATTGCATAAACAAAACAAGAGGCCCATCGGGCCTTAAAGTCCATTTGGATTGGCATTTGTTTACTTTTGACCCTAGGGCCACGCCTTGAACAAACTTGGTTCTCCATGCCCTAAAATTACTACAAATCAAAGTATTTAAAAGCACTAGGCATGCTAGTTTTTTTAAAAAAGATTTTTGAAATTTTGTCAAATTTTCTACATTTTGGCTCCCAAATTGCTGCCCCCTATGGCCTGAGCCCCTTCATTTGCACAAATCTGAATAGAGATGACTTCTAGTTTGGACAAGAAGACTATAGAAAAAAAATTGTCCAAAATACCTGAAAACGGCTTTACTGTATACATATAGCTATCAAGGATGTTTTAGTATGGGATTTATAGGCAAAATCTAAATGGGATGACCAATTATGCTGAAATATGGTACAGAGCTTGTATTTCATGTTTATATCAAAGTTATAAAATTTGGAAGCAATAAAATAAGAGGTAAAGTTAATAAGCGGATACAGAGTTTTTTAGTATAGCAAGTATTTAACCTAGGATACGTAGGTAAAATCTACACTGAATGACAGATAATGCTGAAAATTGTTTAAAAGATGTACAGCCAGTTGTTGTAATTGTGCGCATGTTGTAATTGTGCGCAACACAAAAATTAAGTCAGTGTTGTGTTTCCTGCGTAACAGGTGAGTGTCACGATTTAAGTCCATAATGAACCATAAATAGCCCAGATTGTCCATTTGAACAATATATTTACACATGTAAACAAAAGCACTTGCACTTTTCTCGCAAGTCCCAACTCTTGTCAATCAACCATTGTGGAAAATCCTGTAAAAAGTTATTATTTGTTGCCATTGAGCTACCCTAGACACATTGTATAACAAATTCCTTTGCAAATAATGAAATGAGATTGAAGTTTGAATAACCCTTTTACAGACATGTGCACAATTGCAACATGGGTGTCAACGCCTTGAAAGCAGTAGTTGGGTATAAATAAATGTATTGATAAGAAGCTGTGTGACGTACATCATTTTTTACTTATTTTATACAACATTTATTGTTATTCATTCCTGTTTATTATGGCACATTTCTGGGCTAACATGATTATTTACTGGGCATGTAAAAGGCTTAGGTGTGCACATTTACAACACACCATCGTACTTGGTATCTAAAAAGCAAAACTACAAAGTTTGGAAACAATCAAAACATAAACCCCAATGCAATTTACTGACAGAATTATAAATTCACATAAGCTAATAATAATCTGTCTATTACATGTTTTTCAAATTATGTGACACAAATATTTGTTTGGCAACATATATTATTATACAAGATTACATTTAAAAGCTGTATTGCCTTTAACTTTTATCGATGTGCCACAATAAAAAGCTCGTGTACACACTGGAAAGCTATCTTAATCAATAATGACAATAATCACGCCTGTCGAACAAATGGCTTTATAAACGATCTTCGTGTCATGTTCACAGGCACTACATGTAGCTTCTGTGGAAGCTCTTCGGCTTAAATTATCAAGTTTTAATTACTGAGATAGTTATAGCGAACACGTGAGTAATTACAACTTGATCATTTGAGTTCTGTATCATGTACCCAAGCGCCTGTACATGTGGTAATGTCACGAACAGCTGATGAACAGCCATTACAGTAAAATCTCCGTGCGCGGTATTGAATGCTGTGTCAAAATGAGTGTTAGTAGCTGAATACAGAGTTGTCACGTACCTTTTCTCCTTTATCTGTGTACGATGTCTGTAAATAAAAGCAAATATGTGTTAGATGAATTATAAATATCAGTAAAACATAGTAAAAACGATTACGAAGTTAGTAAGTAAACAAGCTTTACCATCGTGCCCTTGAAGTGTGTGTGTGGAAGACGTGTGTAATGCGTCTTTTTATTGGCTATAGCTTCCACCACACCTCCAGTTTAGTCCAATCAAATGTGCACACAGACAATCAATTATTGTCAATTCGTAGACGTGTAAAGTCCGTATGGAATTAAAGTATTTTCTTTCTGTTTGAATGCCTTCCCAGTCATTAAAATGACGTATTAATTTACGTGTTGCTTATTTCTAGCAATTTCAAGTGTATACATATGATACACACATAGATCAATATAATCATAATATGAATAATAATTACTAGATTAATTACTAATTATCAGTGGCCATGGAATCAATTTAAATCACTGCTAAATATTGATAATAACTATTTACTAATTTACTATATGTAAATCGTTACTTTAATACACGAAAAGTAAAAAACCAATTTCATTGAGGTATGTAAGAGTGAACGCAGGGCCGTAGCCGAAGGTAAGTCGGTCGGGCTGAGGGTGGGGGGGATTCATTGAAAAAAATTGCAAAATTGTATATTATGACGTCATAGATATATTATTGTTACTCTGCATCTGTGAGGAACTAAAAAGGTGGCGCAAATAGTTCCTTGATTAAAACATGTATCATTGTTTCTATGTAACTTTTTTTTGTTTTAAACATTTAATTTTTCTTTCGATCTAAAACTCAGAGTGTATTTAAAAAAAAAAAAAACCACAGACCTCTATACTGCAAGAGGTCTATGAAGAAAACGCATAATGGTCTGGTTGCTGAAATGAAATTTGACAAATTATGAATTAAAAGTGTTAGATCAGAGATAATAAAATTAATTATGAATAAATAAATAATGATATGATAAAATAAAATAAAATAAAATAACAAAAAAGCCTTTTTATTTCAGTCAATAGAGTCGAGAATTGATATAGTCTTTTCAAGGAGATATCCCCCTCGGACCCTTCAAAAGTATTGACGTCATATTATTATTATTATTATTATTTATTTATTTCCTCCTTCTTTACATGGAGAGTATACAATTAAATTATAGCAAGAATAAATAACGTGTGTACAGTACACAGCACTTTCAGGCAATCTTTCTTTCGTCAATCAATCCAGCTATTTGCTCAGATTTGTAAACTCGAATGACATGACAATAATAATGTAGAAAGTCTACCACCACTTGTTCTTTCTTCCACTCAAGACAGTACTCTCTCAACCATTCAAACTATTATTCAATTTTACCAGATGTACGAAGTTTATACATTTGCAGACAGACAGACAGACAGACAGACAGACAGGCAGACAGGCAGGCAGGCAGGCAGGCAGGCACTTAATATTTATTTTGAAATAAGATCCTTATGCAGGCACATTTATAATAGAAGTTTTGCACGGTCACCCTAAACTAGCGATATTGAAAAAAGATGAAGACATTGATGATTGACAAAAAACAATACTGAGCTGCATCAAACAATTTAGCACCAGGAAAAAGGAAGTTGAGTGGAATCACCTGAACGAAAGACATTGACAAACCCATGAACAATTCAGCACCAGGATAAAAAGGAAATAAATTGACGTCACAACAATTAGATCCGTGGCCAAAAAGGTTTGAAAGTACTTCTATCTGCAACTTCTTGCTGGATTGACCTTAAGAAACTTCATATTTATACTTTGAACTTGTCACTGAAAGGACCTAGGAACTTTAAACTAATCGCGAGGGGAGATCTTAGGAAGATACCCCATTTATCGTAATGCTGAGGCCAAAGGTCACATTCAAAAATGTTCTATTTCTTACTGGGTAAATATTTAAACTTCAAATTAAAACCGAGAGAATTGTTAAATGGAGGTGTTTCCCTTACCTCGAAATTTAGGTAAAGGTTAAAGTAAAAACATACGTTTACTATAATTTATTTTACTGAAATGACCTAGAAACTTCATATAAGTAGTCAGGGGAGATCTAAGGAGGGAGACACGTCGTTGACCTTAATACTAAGGTCAAATATCAAGGTCAAAGGGGATAACAATTACTCGTTATTGTACCTTCTTACAGGATTGACCCAGAAACTCCATTTCAACACTGATGGAAGGTCAGGGAAGGAACCCTTAGAATTAAGGTCAAAGTTCAAGGTGAAAGTAAAAATTACCCTTTGCTGTAACTTCTTAATAAATTGACCTAGGAACTTCATATTGATAGTGAGGTAAGATCCTAGGGGTGCATTATACTGGATTAATCTAAAGATCTCATATCAATACTGTTGGATGGTCAACGGAAAGCACTTCATTGACCGAACAATTGAGGTCAGAGGTCAGGGTAAAAAGATCCTTTTTACTAGAATTTACCTAGAAAATTTGTTTAATTGTAAGTGAACATTTTAATTATTCCTATCAATAGGATTGACATAGAAATTTCATATCAACACTATTGTAGGGTCATTGATCTATAAATTGACATCAGAGGTCAAGGTCAAAGTAAAAGGATACTTTTTACCATAATTTCTGACTAAATATACTCAGAAATGTCATATATATAGTAAGGGAAAATAATAGGGAGGCACCTCTTTGATATTAATATTGAGATCAAAGGTCAAGGTCAAAGAAGATTAAAACATACATGTACTTTTATCTGTTATTTCTTACATCTTTACTTTGAAAATTCAGATCATCACCAAGGGAAAATCCTAGGGAGGCACTTTTGACCATAATGTGGATGTAAAGGGTCAGGGGAAAATGGGTAAAATATACTTTTGATACCCCCGCTTCGACAAGTGTTTGCTTTGTCCGTCCCTCCGTGTGTGCGTCCGTCCGTATGTCCAGGGCATATCTCCCATGTTTTTTTCACGTATTGTAATGAAACTCTACCTTGACCTTTGACCTACTTATTGAATATCAATATTGGTTTCCTGAGCATATCTCCAAAGTTTGTTCACGTATTGTAATGAAACTTAGTATAAGGGTACTTGCGTGGAAGGTGGTGTGTCACGTACCACAAGTAGGTCACTGCGACCTCTTTCTTGACCTTTGACCTTTATAATTGAATATTAATATTGGTTTCCGGAGCATATCTCCAATGCTTTTTCACGTATTGTAATGAAAATTAGTATAAGGGTACTTGTCTTGAAGGCAGTAAGTCGTGTACCATAAGTATGTCACTGTGACCTCTACTTTGACCTTGACCTACATTAATGAATATTTGGTTTCATAGCATATTTCCTTTTTTTTCACATATCGTAATGAAACTTAGTATGTGGGTTCTTGTGCAAAGGCGATGTGTCGTGTACCATAAGTAGGTCACTGATACCTCTACCTAGACCTTTGACCTACATTATTGCATATTGGTTTCCAGAGCATATATACCATTTTTCACATAGTGTAATGAAACTCGGTATATATGTACTTGTGAGGAAGGTGGTGTGCCGCATACCATAAATATGTCACTTCAACCTTTAAACCTCGACATTTGACTTACCTTTATTTATTATTGGTTTCTGGAGTAAATCTCCCCTACTTTTTGACATTCTGTGGTGGAACTAAGTGTATGGATACTTGTGCGGAAGATGTTGTAACACATACCATAATTAGGTCACTTTCACCTTGACCTTAGACCTATATTATTGAATATTGGCTATTGGAGCATGTTTCCCGATTTTTGCACATACATGTACTGTAATGAAACTTAGTATATAAGTACTTGTGTGTAAGGCACGTGGTGTATCACATACTAAAAGTAGGTCACTGTGACCTCTGCCTTGACCTTTGACCTACATTATTTTGAATATTGGTTTCTAGAGCACATCTCCAACACTGTTACAACTACAGGAATGACACTTGGTCAAGTTGGTGTTTAAGTACATTTGTTGAATGAGGTGTGTTGCTAACCATAAGTAGGTCAGTGTGACCACTTCTTTGAATTTTTGACCTAAATTATATTAATTTTTTGTTTCTCTAGTTTACTTTTACACATACAATACTGAGCTTGCTATATGCACAGGGTAGATGCGTTTAAGGTGGTGTACATTAAAGCGGGAATATCTAGGAAGACCCCCTTCGAGTTGCATCTGGTTTTAATAACTTCTTACTGGATGGACCGATACTTCTACTTAAAAAATTTCATGACATCATTCTGTAGGTCATGTTCAAGATCAAATTAATTAACTCTGGGTAAACATGTATTAATTAGTATTAAAGAAAGCTATTTGGTTAACTGAAGATTTTTTTTTTTTAATTTGTCAAATTATACCTCAATTAAATATTTCCTTGGGGTCAATCTCCACCATTTGAACAACTCTGTACCCTTTTTCCAAAGTTTGCCTTCAAACATTAAGGATGTTTCAAAACTTGTCGTGAAGAAGTGGTAAACTTGAAACGTTAACATTAATTTTTTTGCAATAGTGTTGAACTTACTCTAAAAAGAATTACCCTATTTTTGATACTAAAGTCAATATTATGTTTGGTTTTCCATGCACTGATGTTAAAAAACAATATATAAACATTAAATCATAATACTTCTAATTAAAAGAAAATGATTTTTGAAACTTTTATCAAATTTTTCGTATTTTGGCTCCCTGGCTTCATCAACTGAACAGAGCAGATACTTCATACTAAGTTGGGTTAAAAATGGTCAAATGCTATTGGAAAGGTTTGCTAAAAGATTTTTGAAATTTTGTCAAATTTTCCCACACTTTGCAATTGACCCCTAGCAGTTCCCTCATTAGAACCCGGGCCCCTTCTTTAACAGATAGCTGCTACTTAGTTTGGATGAAATTTTAGAATTACGTGCATGGCTATGGGTCAATAGTACTGGTGCGTTGTAAACACTAAACAAGTAAGCTACTTTTGACATGTAGGCCTTCAAGTTTATTACAGAAGGTTCTTGAAATTTCCACATTTTTACCCCTATAACTAAGAAGCATCCCTGAATGTCAAGTCCCTTCATTTGAACAAAGAATATCCTTTCCCTAGGGATGCTTTCTACACATTTTGGTTGAAATTGGTTCAATGGTTTTGGTAAAATCTCCAAAATGTGACAAATTAAAGATAGAAGGGATTTGTATGGGAAAAGTCCACCTTGGACTAAAGATATGTAGTTTGCTGTCTACATCAAGTTCTTTGGCTATTATCAACACTGGTTTTAATAAGAAGTTGTCATGGTGCCATCACACCGACAAGTTTTGAAAATTCCAATGTTGAAGAAATACAAAAGTGTGTGACATAATTTTTGCTGTTGAGAATGATGCCTGAAAACAAAATTTTCAAGAGTAATTTTTATTATTCTTATACCATGAACTCATTGGAACATTGAAAGGAAAAACAAATGACTACATGAAACCTCTTTATATAAAGCCATTGACAATTGAGGGCTATTAAACAGTGGCTAGATTGGGTTATCTATGATGAAGCTTAACCAGTTTAAACTGACTTACAAGAGAGATATACTAGTTATAGACAAACAACTGTTAAAATGTCTGTGTATGATACTGCACTTAAAACATAAGAAACAAATTTCATATTATCTTATTTATTTAATGTATGTCTTTTGATAATAATGTTACAATAATTATCTCCCCTGAAGACTTAGGATTACCATTGTGTATTGTACATACTATCAAAAATTTAACAACTTAATTTTTTACACGAATGATCACATCATAAGTAAAATTGTCATGACCCGTGCATTTATACTGTTTTTAGTTTTATAATGTGTTTGAAGAAATCAGATTTATACTTCATTGTCAACTTGTTAAATTGATCACTTAAATCATATTTTATTACTGATAAATCATATACCTCAATACCCCTTCCTCTAATGGCCATAATGGTACGCTGAAGACGATACACTACACATTGCGTCCTTGTATACCCCAATAGACAAGAACAATAATTTAGAACACAACTATATAGCGTCAGAAGCTAAAGTTATGACATTTGGGACTATGTCTCTAAATATGTCAGAAATGCACTTATCTAATCATAATGCCAGTCATAAAACTTCCTGAATGGAGACCAAAGTCCTCGTAATGAAAAACACTGCCTCAAAACTTGGATGTCCACTACAATCCTCTAGTAAGAAAGTCCTGATAGGGAGAACAAGCTTTTGAATATCACATTAGCTGTGACACATAAACTTCATAAGCAGATGAGGTGGGTATGTTGCTGTCTAAAAAGGAGAGTTGACTATGGGAAAAACGAAGTCATCACAAACAATTATAGATATGAATTTCTCACATAATTTGCGTGTTACCACACTGTTGTGCAGTGTGTTATCACTTTGTGTTATCAAACCGGTGAAGTTGTTATCACACTTCTTATACGTCATATGATTGGACCGCAACGTCATACGAGGGTCATGACCTCTGACGCCATTATTTTCTTTATTTCCGTTTCACCAGAACTGCGTTGTTTCGCTCGCTTCAGGATTCCAGTTCAAAGTTTGGCGACAATCCATTTACAAAACATTACCTTTTCGGTAATTATTATTCTATTTTTTCAAATACTTTATAAATAAGTTGTAGTTGAAATACAAAGCATGCGTGCAGTTACAGTGCTATATCTCTTGTCGGAGGGTAGTCAAGGAGACGATTCACGCATGTGACCTGCTCACTGTGATATTACTACGAGCAATAACACTATACTACCACGGTTCCATGATGTGTTACCAAAAAATGCTAAGTTTTTTTAAAATGCGTTTTATTATGTTAGAAAGTAGTTCTCGCACTTGATGTGATTAGTAATGGTAAAAAGCACACCCGATAATTATTCTATTTTCAATTTTTTCTCGGCAAGCCTCGAACAAATGGAAAATTGTATAATCATCTTGTGTGTTATTTACCATAACTAATCACATCTCGTGTAAGAACCTCTATATATACGGTGTTTTATGTTTTGATTACTTAGTACCTCAAGGGAAACAAGAGCGTTTTAGCGACAGGTAAGACAAATACTATATACGTTATTGTAAACATTCAGAATATATATATATATTCTTTTTCTTTAAAGTATAAATGCAAATTGTAACATGATATTCAAATAAATTATGCAAACAATATCACTAGACCATTGTAGAGATAACTTAAAGTTAGTGTTGAACAATGTTAAAGGAACATATTGTCTTGTCTGCTCTACTTAATAATTATATAGATGTTCAATATAATACAAAAAAATTCCAAATTTGAATCAGGAGGGTTTTTATGCCCTTAAAACTTGGAATGCCGTCACTTTTTAATTGGTGACCGGTCTAAATTCGCATTATATTCTGGTGATGACTTTTAAAGTGGTTTAATATGGCTATTGCTTGTTTGTCAATATACTTTGTTCTGACTATCATATACGTACTTGTATCGAGTGAACTCTTGTTAAGTTAAAAGGTAAGGTCAGCACTACTTCCAAAGACTATGCTGAATTGAAAGTTAACAGATAATTTATCATCTGCGCCTAAAAGATCCATACACAAAGATAGTTGAATCTAGGCAGAAATGCAATTACATGTACATGATTTCACCCCTTCCTTTCGTGTTACTTTAACTTTAGTTACATATTTTCATAAGTCTGTCCATAGAAGTTCGCGATGTTTCCATTTGTAGTTAATAAATGTATATTTGGTTCATTTTTCTGTGTGCGTCCAACGTTTTCCTATTGTTTGCCAATGTCCATGGACTTACGCCCTAGAATTTCATCTTGGTTTTCGATTTACTATTTCATTATTTACTCATGCATTGGGAGTAAAAATTTATTCAATGATTTACATACACATCACGCTTTACTTAGCAAAGGCAATAATCAATTTTTCACATTTTGTTATCGTTATAGAATGAGGTCAAAATCTAACTTCCTTGTACATGCATGTATAGATATTTTCATTGGTTGCTCTCAAACATACTCAAACGATTATCTATCATATACCTTTAAATACACAGGCTTTGTATTGAGGTTACCTAATTTATCTTCGACATACACCACGAGCTCTTATATGTGAATTAAAAGAAAATAAATTGTTGTTAAGAACAGGAATAATACACAAGTATATACGAAAAAGAATGCCCTAAGAATGATAACTCTTTTTTTTTTTTATTTTTAGCTTTGGAGACGGAATTGCTACATAAAACTGTAGACATGATTTAGCATTGTATTAGTAAAACATTTTGAAGCTCATTATTATTGATTTAAAAAAAATGTGCTTAACATAACTTCGAAAGGTTCAGCACTGGCTTAACAGATTGTATTACTAAAATGCACATTAATCCTTACGGATATGTACGTGAGTTAGAAAACTTTTGAAACAAAGTATCACATTGTCGGCAACAATATGAACATTTCTCTAATAAACTGTCAAAAAAGCAATCTGATCACATAGAACCCGTTGATTTACCGAGAAGGACCCAATTGTTAGAATAGATGAATCCAACAGTCAATCTTGTGATGAAACACACATCCACTCACCAATCCAACATCCTACATCCACATTTGATTCATATCACACCTACTGCTGTGGCGTGTCTCTTGTGATGACACAAACAACTTTGATTTACTGTAGTTTTGTCTATACAAAATTAATTCTTCTCTTGCGTCCATTAATGACAGCAGCTTAGAGCAAGATCTGGGGTTCGCGACGGGGTAATTCACACAGAGTTTTGGTTCCTTCCTCTTAT